>RJWT010020109.1:0-18095 GCA_004365215.1 Cuniculus paca
CATCACAGGTTAAAAGGTACAAAAGGGTTAAAATGTACAACCATTTTTCCACAATTTAATTATGGCTTCCCAAAATATCTAATATATTCTATGGATGTAATTTATTCTTAACAACATAATAATTTATACACGTATGTTGTATTTATATTTGGTTATTCTATGGATGTAATTTATTCTTAACAACATAATAATTTATACATGTATGTTGTATTTATATTTGGCTATCGTTTGAATATGGAGTTTCTATTCTCTTTTATGGTGTTATTTTAGTTTCTCTGTGGCTATAACTATTGGGTGCCATAGAACAAGAGCAACACCGACAGCAAATATATACAATCTTGATAATGTTTAGTTACATTTAATATTTCTATTGCATTTTAAATTTAATATTGTGTCTTAATTACAGTGTTGGTCTTTGAGAAGGTTCTATCAGTTCAACTGTCAGGTGACAGCGGAGTCCTATGCATGTCTTGCATATCTCAAGGCTTTGGTGAGAGAAGAGAGGATAGTAGTGACCATCCTTTTCCCTGTCTTCGAGCCAGATGGTGTCCGTATGTGTGGAAGTGGTGGCGTCTTTCCACTGGGGCTCCTTCTGTTGTCTGTCATCGATACAGCTGGTTACTTAAGGAACTTATCTTGTACCTTAGCACTATGAGAGGCTGGCGACCTCCTCCTGCTGGTCTAGTTTCTAATAGCCTCCCCTGGTTACCACCCTCTCTGATTGTCAGGCTTGTTCTTCATAGTTCATCATACCTGCCCACTCTACAGTGTGTACAGCGTTCGCAGCGCAGAATCACCACAACCGTGCCTCAGCCGTTCCCGTGTCTCCTTCACTTGGTTTCAACACTGGTCCCTCTCATATGAAAAGATAAAGCTTGGAAATGAAAATTTGATTTCTTTCTGTCTGATCATTTGATCATTTCTGTTGCATTTTGTGTGACCTCCTGAAAAACCAATATTTGTCCTTTCAGCGATATAAAATTCTTAAAATGGTTTCCTCTGTCTTCTGTGATTTGCATAACCTTCCTAGGGACCTTCACAGTGATTCAAGAAATTAAAGCTCCAGAGCATAGATGTAGGGGTGACTGTCTATTTCTTGCAACTTCTTTCATTTCCTCCACCTCCTTTGTTTTTGCCTGCTGTCCTTCAGGATTGAAGAGGCTAAAGTCTCTCCCCCACCTTTTTTTCCAGCTTTAATCTCCTAACCAGCAATGTAGCTGCATGCTTTCTCAAATAAAAAACTTTGCCTTTCAAATGTTTAACAAAAACTAAAAGTAGGAAGCAAATATGTTTTTCTCATGATAATGCCTAGTTTTTGAACCCATTACATTGATGCTGTATTAATCCAAATAGATTAAATATTTTTTCTCTTTTTACATAATTTCTAGCAGTCCTAGTTACTATCTTTCTGAAGGAATGCTGATATTTCAAGCATATATACCAATATTATATTTGTATATGAAAATGAGTGAGCTCCATAGGCAATAATATTTTAGCTGGCCTCTGAGTAACACAAGTTATTTTGTCAGGAGAGAGGACTTGATACTAGAATCAAAGTACTAAGTGTCACAGATAAGAAATTTGTAGTTATCATGTATCTATACCTTTCCATTATAGCAGATTCTCTCATTCCCTTACTGAATCTGATTTCCAATACTCAAACATCTTCAAAAAGGCAAAAAATTTAAAATTTCTTGAGATTTCAGGATTGTAGACTTATTGACAACCAAAACTATGCTGAGTATTCATTTGTCTCTAAAGATTCCCTTGTTAGCAAATGAACCCTAAAGTGCTGATGATTTTATTTAGTCTGTTTTGAACTTACATAACTTGGTTAAATGCCTTTCTCTTCCATCTATTACCAGGATTAGTCCCCAGTGTTCTGTAAAATATGACCTTTGCTTTGGTATTTCTGCTATGTGAAAATCAGATGACTTAATCATGTCATTAACGCACTGCAATTGCAGAATTGTCTTGAAAACTAGTGGCTTTAAATAAAAATATAATGTGAAGTGACTTAAGCAAGCTAAACATAAAAGAGCTTCTTCAGCAAAATTTCTAAGTTATCTCAAATATGCATTATCTGTCTTGCCACACAGTGAGAAAGAGAAGACATGTCATAATTAACTGAGTAATTGTAGCTACAGCAACACATTCATTACTATAGAAAAGTGCAACAATGGTGTTTGTGAAGCTTCAGTCTAATCATATAATTGCTTTAAATTAGAAATCCTGCTTCAAAAAATTTAACTTGCAATGTGTTTTTACTTTAAAACACTAGCTTTTCATAGTAGAGAATCTTCAACCAAAACAACAGATAAGTACAAACCAAACTTGTCTTCCCTAAAAGTTGCAATGAGTCATCAAGTACCATGGAATAGGCATACAGCTTCCTGGATATTTTATTTAATCTAAGACTTTGAATTCAGAATTTTAAACATATATGGATATGATATCAAATAAAATGAAAGGTAAGATACATTAAAACTTCAAAGAAAAATTTCAAGCCCTGTAGGGTTTTATGATCTTGCCAATATACCAGTAACTTCAGGGTTAGAAATTTCACTTTAATTTTCTGTTAGAAACTCATATGCACAACCATGTTTATAGCAGCAAAATTTGTAATAGCTAAATCTTGGAATCAGCCCATATCACCATCTATGGATAAATGGATAAAGAAGATGTGGTATTTTTATGCAATGAAATAGTATTTTGTTATAAAGAAGGGTAAACTTCAGGCATATATAGGTAAATGGATGCACCTTGAAGCCATACTCTTAAGTAAAATAAATCAGACACACATGCTTAAATATTGCATTGTTTCTCTGTTGTGAGAAACTGGAAGTTTAAATAAGGAGCAAAATATATAATAGATATTGGGAAATAAGAAAATGTTCAGATGGGAAGGGAATCAAGGTAGTGGAAAGGGAGAAAAGAAAGAAGGGAAAAGAAAAATAGAGTAGTAGAAAAAAATGGAAAGAAATGTTTTGTAAATAAGGAACAGAAGAGGGATTGAAAGGAGGGGAGGAGATTGAGGGAAAAAAATCAAGAAATATTGTATACAGGTACAAATTCCCTATGACGAGTGTGATCACTATGTATTTCTAAAATTAATCAATGAAAAAAGAAACTTAGGACTGGGGATATAGTTCAGAATCTTAAGTGACTGTCTGGCAAGTGCAAGGTCCTGAGTTTGATTCCTGGTTAAAAAAAAAAGGAAAGGAAAGGAAAGGAAAGGAAAGGAAAGGAAAGAAAAGAAAAAAGAAAAGAAAAGAAAAGAAAAGAAAAGAAAAGAAAAAAGAAAAGAAAGAAAAGAAAAGAAAAGAAAAGAAAAAGAAAAGAAAAAAAAGAAAAAGAAAAAGAAACTGATTAGGAAATTTTCAAATGCAGAGCTTCAGGATTGGAATTAAACCATAATTATGCAAAAGGAAAAAATATATTGACTACTGTCAGAGAAAAATAAAATATTTAGAAATTAATATTTAAAAGCCCTTAATCTACAGATGACTCATGGTCCCCAAAAAAAGCAGAATCATTAGAAGCGATACAGAAATATAATTAATTACAGGAATTGGCATTTTTGCAATATTACCCGTATTTTTTTTACCAGTAAATATTCATGCCAGACTTCACTCAGTGTTACACTTGACCCTTGTATGGGGTTGTCAGATTCATGGTCAAGAAGGGAAGTTGGTTCTTTATGGGGATGAACTGAAATTCACTGTAAAAACTGGACCCATAAAGACAAATTTTAAATTGTTTCCTTCTCTTTACCACTGAACTTGGTGCTGTGAATGTGCAGGGAAAGGAGAGAGTGTTCCACCACCAATGACACCGGATCGTTTCAGTGTTTCCTATTCCTAGGCAGTGGGTTGACAGAAGCAAGAAGGCATCAGATCTTGGGGGTAACTTCTGTTCTGAAGATTCTGAAGTCAAGGAGAGAGAGACTTACAATTAAGATAGAAAAATACTCCGATGTCTTGAATTCAGGAAAAAAATTCCATCTCTGCAACACATAGTGCAATGGATACAGTCTTACGACCAAGTCACAAACAGATCTGAGTGGATTCAGGAAAAGTGGCAACTTCTTTGCTTACCGTCTAGTTCACTTGAACCATAGAATACCCTTCCTGATTAGAGATAAAAAAACTGTTGTTTTTGCTTCAAAGGAGAGATGTATAAACTGGTAATCAAATGTACTCAAACACAGTTAATTCAGGAAATGCAGATCCAGAGATAGCTAACAACTCTTGAAAAGCAGATGGACAGCACAAAGAAATAAAGGAAAGAAAAGGTGAAAGAAGAGAGAAAAATGTGAAAAAAATTATATCAAAACTTCACCAGATAAACTTACTATAAATTATTTCATTTTATCCTTTCAACAAATTTAGGAAACTATGTTATTTTTTCTAATTTTACACACAAAAATTTAGACATGCCTAGAATTAAATAATTGACTTCGAAGAATATATTAAATATTGGAGCAAAACACTCAGCTTTGTATTTATCTTATTTCCTTATCAATCTCTACTCTACAAACCTTCCTCAAGAATTCAAGAAGATAATTACAAGAGGATTCTTCCTAATGTCTTCTGATTGTGGCAGTTTTTCGAAGCTACTCTGGCTTCAAAATTCTACTTAGATCTGAAGTAGCAGATCCAGTAAAATCTAGTACTATTTATAAACTTGATTTTTAAGAATACTGACTTGTAAAATAAAATAAAGGTATAACATTTTGTAGTTACATTCAGACCACTCATGGAATTTTTACTATTCCCTGTGCACGGAACTTAGCTATGAATGCACAGTGGTTCTCTTTTTTTCTCTTTTGTTTTCTTTTCTTTTCCCTCTCCTCCTTCCCACTTTTCTGGCTCTTTCTTCTTTTCTCTCACCCCCTCTCCTTTCCTCTTCCAGTCTTTGCCTCCTCTTTCTAGTGTTACTTACGATGAATCTAGGCCTGTACATTTCACATTCCAAATTCTCTTTATGCTTACCTAGTTATAAATTCTCTCTTAAATTACTAAATTGTCCAGACTGGGCTGAAACTTTTAATCCTGTTTCCTCAGTCTACCAGAGTGCTGAGATGACTGGCTTTCATCACCTTGCCCGGCTCAATTTTTTCTAATATGTTAGATTTCCAGTCTTAGTGGTTGATATCACTTAAGGAGATCTCAGCAATCTTGAATTACATTTGAATATTAGAATTATATTAACTGATAATCCTAAAACATTCATTTAACCTACACTTTTACATCACATCAAATTCAAAGTCTCATACTAGCTGGGCATGGTTGCACGTGCCTGTAATCCCTCCACTTAGGAGGCTGAGTCAAGAGGATCGTTGCCAAGTTTGAGACCAGCCTGGTCAATACAGTGAGTTCAATGTCATCCAGAACTGCAAAACAAGACCCTGTCTCAAAAGTCCAAAAAGAAGAAAAAAAAGAAAAGAAAAGTCTTACACTTTCTTCAACTGAAACTCACCCTACCAAAGATGGTCATAATGTAAAAACAGATATCTCAGAGTGTATTTTTCCTTCTCCTTGCTTCAGCCACGCTCACTTCAGTAACAGCTCTTGTTCTTCATGCAAACAACTGTAACAAAATGTGAAAAGATTTAAAAAATGACAAGTTTCTTCAGCTGATACTGTAATGTATTGATTACATATAGTATTTCTTTTTTTTTTTTTTTTTTTGCGGCACTGAGGATTGAACTCAGGATCTTGCGCTTGCCAGGCAGGTGCTCAGGCCACTGAGCTAGATCCCCAGCCCTACATATAGTATTTCATGGGAGATATAAAAAAATGAGTATTTGCATGTAGGATTCAGAACGTCTCTATATTCCTCCCGTTCCAGGAAGTTCTTTCAAATTGAGGAACTATGCAGGGAAATGTTAGAAAAGCACATGACTGGAAAGGGCATTTCTAGTTTCCTCTCTCTCCATGCAGCTCCTCTCTTTCCACACAGTGGACTCTTTCTTGGTGGGTCCTACAGATACACCACCCAATTTGCTTAAACAATTGGCGGTACTTCGAAACAACTGATTGTGGGCATTAGCCACAAGTGCTAAAACAACAGAAAAATATAATTTAACACTCTGATATGTAGTATCTCACTTTTGGGGAATATTTGGGGAAAATATGCCTAAAGAATTTATTCAGTAACAGAGATTTTATTTCTCCTGTTGCTTAATCACAAAAGAAAAGTGAGTTCACCTAAAACAGAAAACAAAAAAATAGTAACAAAAAACAAACGTTAGCCTATTTTTTTCTGCCACAAACAAACATAGTGAGGCATAGTGGGCAGCTATCCTGATAACCAGAATGTAGAATAAAATATATAATGTGAGGTTTTTCCTTTAAAAACTCTACTACTAGATTCTAAATGCTTCATAAAGCACTCATAGATTGTTTTTGTAAATCTACAGCTTGTTGTAGAAATACTGGAAGAATCTTAATTGTAGTAGGGCTGCCTGGCCCCATTAACCTCTTTCAGATACACTGCACTGCGAAGAGGTAACTGCAAGGTATCAGTGTGTTAAATAAAGGCAGGTGTTGCCAAACCCCAGCTGGTGAGCGACCTACAGACAAATCATTCTTTGGAAGCAGTCAAGAGGAAAGAGAGAGAAGTTGAAGATCAGCCAGGTCTATTGTAGACCTGCTAAATGTTGATCAAAAACAAAGGTGCCTTTTCACGGGCTGAGTACAAAAAGACAGCATCTCCTGCCCAGGAATGGGAAGTAACACTTACTGTGGGTTCCTGACAAGGACTTTTGCATGAAATTTTACGCCCATGTTTAGTCAGGGATTGGAGAGAGTAGCAGATCAGATTTTAAGAGGTATGTATACTTGCATGTGTACAATTTTCTCCTCCCCCTACCTCAAACATGGTGGTAGAGTACATCTTATTGAGTTTAAAATACTATTGGCTGCTGTAATTTGAAAGATTCAACCTTGTGCATGAGCCAAAACAGGAACTGAGGTTTTTATTTTTTCCTTTTGGAAATATATAACCTTAAATGTCAATGAAGAACCATGTATTCCAGTTTCTGAACAGAACAAATATCCAGGTTAAAAACCAAGATTACCCCTGAATTAACCCCTGACATAACATTTTGCCATATTCCTGTCTTGATGGGATCATTTAAAAAGGAAGGATAAAACATTTACTAGGCCAAAATCTTCCAACATGTGACCCTGCAGCTGTCAATTGTTTTATCCATTCTTGTAAGGGTGAATGGTGGAAGAGAAAGGGGAGGCTAAATGCTAGGAGCTGTCACAGCGAATTGTTCCTTGTGAATTCCCTTTACGAGATCTGTGTTGAACCTAATGCCAAACCAGGTGAGATCTCTAGGTATAAAGATGAGTTATGGCAACAGAAGAGACACCACTATAACACATATGTGTTGTTTCCTGGGAACTAAATATCATATTTTCCTCTCCCTTTTATCTCTCCTAGGCTCACTTTTCTTGGGACACCTAGTTATGTGTGGGAAACCACTCAGCCTGCTTCAAAAGCTCAGGGGCATCTAACAACACCCCAGGTTGTGACCCCGCTTGTCTAGTGCAGGCACACAGTGGGATACAGTTATGTAACCATGATTTAGTGCAGGTAAACATACATGGGCTGGTTAACGCACTCCAAAACAATGTAAATATGAGATAAAAACCTGTATAAGAATTATACAATAAAGATGTGGGTGAATCTTGAGCTCTTGTGATCTGCTCTGTTCCATGCCAGCTGCTGTCATTGCTGATGTTCTGCATACGTGTGTTCTTTAACCCTGGGACCTCACCTGTGAAAATCTCCTTTGGGTGCTCTGCGTGAACCAACATTGTGCAACTCGGGCTTTTGTGGAAAGGTCCAGCAAACATGCTGTAACCAAGTCTACAATCACATCATGCTCTTGGAAGATGAAGAGACTCCATCTGTTGCAAACGTTTGCTGGACATCTACTCCTTTATCAGTAGGGCTAAGGGTGGTGAGAGGCAAGAAATGTTTCAGACAGAATAAAACAATATTGAGTCCCAGACATTTAATATCAGCATGCTTTGAAGAGCTAAACTTTTGAAAAGTTAAACTTTGTTTATATTTCCATAGCTGATTGCAGTAGTGTGATTCCAAATGGTGTAATAAAAAAGCAATGTATAGGATGAATTCAATCTGGAGCGCATTGCTAAGTTCAAGACCATCAGATTGTGGAAACATTTGCCAGTTCGGAGCACCCAAGAGAATAATAGCTGATAACAGTCCAGAGAGTCAGTTGCACTCTGTTCTTGATACAGGAAATCAATCTGGATTAAACGGGGAGCTTCTAAGTGGATGTTCCTTGATTGCACCACAAACAACTAGCTTTTCTCTAAGATAAGGTGCATACGACTAGGATCGGGTGACTGTGTGTGGAGTGGGGATGTATATGTGGGTGGGTGGAACTGTATTTGTAGAAGAAACTGTCTGTGATTCAAGGAGTTTCTCTTGCTTCAAATACTCTCCTTTCAAACCCAATTGGTTAGCTGGCTGGCACTGGTTTGGTGCACCTCTCAGGTGTTTTCTTTTCAGTACACCAAGAGGATCACAGACCTCTGAGCCTGTAGACCTGAGTGATTAGGACTCTTTTGATCAGCAGTTTATGAACCTGATCCCTGATTTGAGTTAATGCCTCCATGTTGATGCACAATGCAAATGAAGAATTAGATGGTATGAGATTCTCGCTTTCACTACTGGTTGGACTGAGACTAGAGAAAGGTTTGCTATTTATACCTTGAAACAGTTTTAATTATACTTAAGACTATACAGTCAAGTCTATTTTATTTTTCTTTCTGCTATTTTTAAAAGATTAGGTTTCTGATGAAAACTTAAAGTAGGTTTTTCTGGTATAGAAGATCAAGCAATGATCTCTTAAATTTACATTATACTGAATGTATTCCAAGAGTTTTGTGTACATATGTGAGTATGTATTAATGTTTCCAAATTTCTTTTGATATTGAATATTCTGCACATGAAATCTCCCTTTGTTCCATCTTCTGTCTTGTACTCCTTAACTTTCCTTGAGCAAGATAGAGACAGAAACCTAGTGTAATGTTCTTTTTCTTGTGGTCACCTCAAGAAAATTCACCGTTAGAAATCTTATTCTCTGTCTAGAACAATGAAGGCACTAGGATGCAATTCAGCCTCAAAACAGTGAAGAACAAAAAAGCAAAATGGAGAAATAAGGTAGAAACACTCTATTGGCAAAATATTGTATTAATCACTATTTTCAAAACCCATTTTCATGATAAAATTACATCTAAATTCATAAATTGTGTGTACAGTGTGATTTCTGGGTCCACAGATTTCATATTCTCACAATCAATCAGCAGATAAAGATTTAAAAAAATTCTAAAAATAAAATATATTACCATGACTTACCTGTACAAATCACTAACACATTTTTATTTTCATTATTCCCTATACAATACAGATAACTATTCACTTAAATTACATTATATTAGAAATTATAAATAATCTAAGGTCCAGTGATATAGCTCAGCAGCACAGCGCTTGCCTGGCAAGCGCAAGGTCCTGAGTTCGATTCCCAGTACCACCCCAAAAAAGGAATTATATATAATCTAAAGATTATTTTAAATATATAAGAGGATGCATGTAGTTCTATGCAGGTACTGTACCATTTTATATGAGGGGATTGAATATCTGTGGATTCTTGTATCCTGGGGGCGTCTGGGAGTTAATTCCTCGCAAATAAGGGAATATCTGTGAATTTTGTATTACAAGGGGTACCCTGAAATTTGTGATACTAAGGGGCAACAATATAATCATACTGTATTAGCTTTTCATTGCTCTGATGAAACACCTGACATACACAATTTAAAGAAGAAAAATTTTGCTTTAGACCCCAGTGTCAGAAGTTTTAGCCCATGTTCGATTGGTTCCAAGGTAAAACATAGCATAGCAAAAGAAAGCTACTCACCTCCAGCTGCCAGGAAGCAGTTGAATAAGAAAGAGCCAGAAAGAGGTGAACCCTTTAAGAACAAACCCCACAGACCTACTTTCTCCAATCAGACCCTGCCTCTAAGGGTCCATTCAGCAATTAACTCATCGGCAGATTAAATCATTGATGACATTAGTGCCCTGTGATGTTATCACCTTCTAAAAGCCCTGCCACTGAACACATGAACCTTTTGCAGAATAACTTTTCTCCAAAACTGTAACAGATTCTTCACAGAAATCTGAGCTCACTGGGGAGCATGGGGTATGGGTTCCCATTTCATATGTGCTGCTATGTATCTGGCAGAGTGCCAATCCTCTCATATACATCTTCCTTGACTACTGATGAGGATTACATATATTGCAGATCCATGCTATTCTGTGGGTCTACAAACTAATATTAGGTGCAACATTTACTAGGATGCTACTGGTAAGTGGTAACTGAATTCCCCAGTTGCACTAGGAATAATTAAAAAGCACTTGCTTTTAAACTCACTGTCTAAATGTATATGTTGTTTCATATGCTTCTCTATTCCACTGATTCCATCACAGGCTGTCTTTATAAGGACCACGTACCTAGAAGTGCCATAGCTCATTTCCAAGGTCTTTCTCATGTGCCCCTATGTGTCACAGGTGGAATGAGTGTAGGTAAGTGTGTGAGTGTACCTCGACTCCAGAATTTTTGGAAACTTATGTAAGGTCACAAAAAGAATAAGAGCACTTTCAAAGAACAAAGATCTTTTAGGTTCCAGCTCTCCTTTAAGATTTGTCACAAATAGGATAATTAATACTGTTAAATTCTCTAGAAATGATTCCTAGAAATACAACACAACTATAGAATATTTGTACACATGATAGGAGACAACTTTTCCTTTCCTTTCATATGGATTGGCTCCCCTGCTTTGCATAAACTCTGTGCAGTGTCAGTATAGAGGGGATATGTGCTGAAATTCTCACCTGAGCGAAGATTTTCATTGCTGAACCTGGCTAGAAAGAATGAGTTCAGAAACTCTAGAAAAGCTTCAGAGAACACTCTTAACAACTCTCTGAAGTTGAAGTTGTCCTGGAGTATAACACTTCCAGAAATTTTAACTACACATGATTTTTTTTACCCTTTCCAACTATAACTCTTGGTTTTAAGTGGCAGATAAGTCTGTATCTCATGTTCAGGAAAAATGTCTCTTAACATCATAAAATGGAGAAATCCCTTCTCCAGAAGAATTACATATTTGCCATAACTTTCAAGAGAGAATTTTCTTACCATAGATAGTTGATATTGCACAATGGTATTCCAGAACACTATTTATAATTGAAACATCTGAATTTCAATCATAGCATTGCATTTAATACTGCAATGACAGAGGTAAGATAAGCAAGACAGGCCAAATTCATGCTATATTTATCATGCTGTTTTATCATAAACATTCCAATTGCTGGAAAGAAAAAGACCAAAATAGTACAAAAAGTCACCTGGTTTACTAGTAATAACAGTAAGCACACATACACAGTCATTCTTAAGTACATATTAGATCTTTGGTTATCAACAGTAAATGTCTAACAGGTTCTGTTTCTAATTTGTCCTTTAAAAATGACACTCTTGAGAAAGTTAGGGGCAAAGTGTGTGTGTGTGTGTGTTCTCTTTTATCTATCTGGGATCCTTTATCATGCTTTTGTGACAAAATAGTAATCTAGCCCATTTGCCTGAGGTCATATAGTTGAATGGTACTATGAATAAACAAAGTTTCATTGCAAGTGACATAACTACATTCTCAAGTTTGAAGTTAGTGCAACTGGAAATACGGTGTGGAAAGAATCACATCCAGATGACATTTTGCAAGTCCTCCCTAAAATGATACAATACTGCAGTTGTTTCCATTTTCTCTTGAACATGCTAGTGTTTATGAACTTAAAGAGAATTTCCTAGTAGATCCTCAGGCCAATGGCATAGCATGTAATTCCTACTGGTAAGGGAGATTTTCTCATTAAAGTTTATATTCATCATGCACATCTCTTCATTGTCTTGTTTCAATGATATTATAATCTGTCATCCAGGGATTATAATTATTTGTTAAAATTACACTTACACATAGCTACTTTTCATGTTTTTTTTCTGTTGCTAATGGTATAATTTATAGCTATCTACTATTCAACATACACACAAACATCACTTTTTATATAACTTTATAGTTGCAACACTCATTCCAGATCGTTATACCACTTAGTAACTCTTGGTAATGGATCCAACATGATAAAACTCTTAGTACATTATGGAGAATGCTGAGCTCACCTAGAATATAATTTACACAATATTTTCTTTAGAATCAATATCTTTGGTTTTGGAATTGTTTGTGGAAGAGTGAAAGTGATTTTTTATTTTATGTTTTTCTACAATGTACTCATGACCAACCGTGGGTTAAAATTCTCCTAAGTGTGTTTCCTCTCTTTCTTGAATTAGCTTGTAGAATTTACGTTTATGCTTTGAAACTTATGCATTCTAAAAGAAATGTAACTAAATTTCTTTTAACTCTTGAAATCAAATAAATACTTTGTTCTGATTGCATTTTAGACTTCTAGAAACATTTTATAGCTTTCTTTGGATGTTTTAAAAATTAGGGTAGATATGTCTGCTTCTCTATTATATCAGGTAATAATGATCTGAATAATTATAAATATTTATACTACATCTTACATTAGTGAAGTTATATATATATATATTTTTTTTTTCGGCACCGGGGATTGAACTCACGACCTTGCACTTGCCCGGCAGGCGCTTAGACCGCTGAGCTAGATCCCCGGCCCTGTTTTTGAGACAGGGTCTCACTATGCCGTTCAGGCTGGCCTTGAGCTCACTTTGTAGCCCAGGCTGGTCTCGAACTCACAACGATCCCCCTGTCTCAGCCTCCTGAGTGCTGGGATTATAAGCGCGAGCCACCATGCCTGGCCCAGTGAAGTTATATTTTATCACATTAATAATCATTATAATTTTGTAGCTATCATCAGCTAGTATCTACCTAACATAAATTATTCCTTAAATTCTCTCATATTCCTTTACCCCTGCTTACACTTGAAAGTTTGTAACTTAGCAAAAGATAGTTTTGTCTTCATTCTTTAATTCCTCAAACACTGTAATTTAGTAACATTAATGTATTGCAATGTAAGTCTAGTTTCTCAGCCTTGGGAAGCTCAATGTTCTGCCAATAGTAACAAAATATAAAATATCAAGTGATAGAGATTAAAAAGTAAAATTATGTAACTACATGATCAATTTGAAAATAAATACAATTCTCCAAAGAAAATAATTTTCATGTGAAAGACAAGATTTTGATAGCATTAGAGTTTCTTCATTTGCAGTCCTTTATAAAAGTATTTCAGAGGCCCTCTGAAACACAGTTCAGTTAGACTTTTGAGTTAGAAAGATAAGTAATAAATCACTGTCACTAATAAAACTCTGTTGCTTCAGTATCTAACATCAAAGATAATTTCACTTAGCTCTGCTTTAGTTGAGTTTTAATTTCAGTAACTATAATAGTTATCCAGAATCTAGGTAAAAATGGGTTTATGGAAGCCTTACATTTACAACTGCATGAAATGTGCTTTAAAACATGTATTTCTTTACACATGGAACATCTTTGTCATTTCTGATAGCAATTATTACAGAATGGAACTACTCAAAAATGTAGTTTGAAGATCACTTTTCATTTATAGACTATTTGATGCATACCTCCAAGGAGATAAATGTAGAAATTAAAGTGAGAGTTTCAAATAATGTAAAGAAATTTGACGTTGATATGACATTCAAGTACATGATTTGGATCTTACATATCTTTTTTTCCCAATATTTAATTTTTTAATAGTTCATTATATTGTCCTCAGTTTTTACAAAAAAGGAGGATTTTTTTTTAAAAAGAGAGTTCTATACCAGCTATCGTTAGGAAGACATTACTTCAAGTACAGATTTACTTTTACATACAGATGGGGTGTAATATACACGTTTACCACCCCTAATCCAAAATTCTGAAATCTAAATTGCTCCAAAATCTGTAAATGTATGTGCTCCAACTTGGAACTTACCTGAACTTTCAAGTGAAAAAATTCACAATGGATTTCATAGGAAAGTCAAACTGTAAGCACACTAAAAATGTTGTATAAAATTATCTTTAGGCTCTGTATGTGAAGCATATATGAAACATAAATAAATTCCAGTTTAGAATGGGGTCCCAGTCCCAAGATCTCTCACTATGTGTATTCAGATATTCTAAAATCTGAAAAGAATCTCAAACTGTAAATACTTCTTAAACTGTAAATACTAGGTATCAGCAGATACTAAATGCATTTGTATTTGTCATGACTTTTCTGTTCTTTTTATTTCTGGTCTGTGTTTTGTTTTGTTTTTCTTTTTGTGTATTGAGACAGGGTCTTGCTGTGTAGGACAGGCTGATCTTGACCTCACTATGCAGTCCAGGCTGGCCTTGAACTCATGGCAATCCTCCTGTCTCAGCCTCCCCAGTGCTGTAATTACAAGCATGGGTTGCCATGCTCATTGTTTTTTTATTTCTATCAAAAACACTTTAAACATTTCCACAGTAGATGTTTATAGTGTTTAAAAGACATAACGAAAGGTGACGTTTTATAAAAGTACTAAGAAATGACTCTTCAGCTTGTTTTTGTTTGTTTTTACTTTGTGGTACACATAAAATGTGACAGAATTTGAACATCTTACAACCATAGGACAGGAAACTCACAATATATTTTCAGGGCCAGTACACTTATAGATCCCAGGCCACAGCCATTGAAGAGGTGACTGCCTGCATTGGACCATGCTTGGGGCATGCTTGGGGCATACTTGGTGCTCAACAAATAATTAATAGCTAAAATATTACAACTCAAAATATTTGACTTTTCAAAAGGTCAGCCACTCTGCCTAGAAATTAAAAAGCTTCAGATAAAATATTTCTCAGATGTGGAGTAACCAAAGGGTTGAGATGACATATCACAGAGTCCTGAATGATAAGTACACCAGGGACAGTTCCTGTTGGTAGAGAAAAAACAGCTGTGCTTCGTGTCTTGTGCAGTTTTTCTGAGAAATCCACTTCATTTATCCAACCAAATCAACTAGATGACTACACAGAAG
The DNA here is from genome assembly GCA_004365215.1 of Cuniculus paca. Taxonomy (NCBI): domain Eukaryota; kingdom Metazoa; phylum Chordata; class Mammalia; order Rodentia; family Cuniculidae; genus Cuniculus; species Cuniculus paca. Next base: position 15,113 of record RJWT010020109.1, read on the forward strand.
AGGGTATTTTTCCCAGCTGACAGATGAGAGCTTCCATCTTCGGTAAACACAGTGTCTACACGCTGACCATGTTAGATACTAATAGACACTGAGGACCTTATTGTTGAACTGTACTATGAAATGTTTTGAGCATTCTTGTAATTATAACATATAGCTAATGAATTTGGAATTTGCAAATTTTTCATGAAAAAACATTTTAACTACAGAAGTAATATGCCAGCATCTTATGAAATTTGAATAATGCAAAAACTTACAAAGAAAATATAAAAGTTCATTGCAAATCTTATTTTTTCACATCTAGCCACTACTAATGATTTAACATATATGCAATTTCTTATCATTCTATATATTCATTATTAACAAAGCATGAGCATATTTTAGAAATGTTTATGACCTTATTTTTTATAGGCTATATAATAGGCATGTTTTCTAGAGCATAATTCCTTTTTATTTTTACTATTAATTTTATGAAAAACTAAAACACACTTTTACATTAGATTTCCGAGTGGTCTCCACAAGTTTGCAAGTAATGAATTTGTTTAGTTTTGTCCTTATCTCTTCAAGGAAATTAAATTTAATAACATCGTCTTACCTGTCTCAGAACTTCATTTTCCATACAGTTGTCTGTGACACTGCCTTCGGCCTTCTGTGTTCTAACGCACTCTTAGAAATATTATTTGGTGGATATTTTCACTTGTGTGCTAGTCATTGTTGTATCTATTTTTGTGGAGTGATAATTTTTGAGCCATGAGGAAGGATTTGGAGCTGGAATATGCCTCCAGATTCATAAATAAATCTTTTTTTTTTTTAACTTTTCCTTTTGAGTACTAGAGTGGAGTCATTATGTTGCCAATATATTAGTTCTGGATGAAGGAAAAGGATGTTAAAGATAATAGGCAATAATAATTATTTAACTTGCTATAGTAAATTCCTAAACTAACATAAACCCTTGAGCCCAAGATGGTTGTTTAGTTTTGATATTATTTTACATTTCCAATATATGGATTCCAGGTAACCATTATACACAAATTATACCCTGTGTACAGCTATGTGTAGTAAAATATTTTTAATATAGGGTAGTTATTATTTTTATGAGAGTTACCATACCTAGGTCTCCAAATCAGTAAAATATAATGATTGAACTCCCAATGCTTGTTTTATATTTATGTGTGCTTAGAGACTGCCGTTCCTACATTTCTCAATATAAAACATTTTTAAATGATTGCAACTTTGAAGTTTATTTAGGCTTAAATTGCAAAGGCAAAGAAAGAATATACTCTTTTGCACAGTCATGGGTTGATCCATTCATTCATTCAACAACTAGTTACTGAAAATCTGCAGTTCTGTAGCTGTGTTCAAAGCAGTGAACATGCAATAGGGGTGAGGTGGGACAGAAGTAACAACTTTCATAGGCGCTTATATTCAGCATTTAAAATGACTAATGCTTTTGTTACAGGCAACTGAGTTAGATAGAAATATTATAGTTAGTCAGATATGGCTAAATCCTTGGAGGAGCCAATGTAGAAACCCAGATACCTTGCAACTGTGGGGGAGACAGACACCTCCTGCTGTGGGCCAGGACTCAAGACAAAAAATCAAACTATTGCGTTCACTTCCTGAGGACTGATACTCTAAATAGGTTTCTAGCACCCTGAGGAAGCCAGGAGTCACCTATCTCGACCCCCTAGGGGAAGAGTCACTGCTCTTTAAGCATGCTCACTGGCAATGTGACTCCCTTCCCCATTTGTCCCCAACCTAATCAATTCTACTTGAGCAATTAATCTTATTGGTTAACCATAGTTCTGTCCCACCTTATGCCCACCTTAGGAATTCCCATTCTTCCCCACCTTGGACCCATCTCACCTCATGATTTTACTTTATAAAAGCCCCTAAAAAAGACAGAGTCTTTGGCAACCCACTCAGGACCCCTTCTGTTCCTCAGACAGAAGCTTTCTTTCTCTCAATAAACCTATTCTGCTCTGAACCTCCATTGTTCCTAAAATTCATTCTTTGATTTTAGAGAACACGAGCTTGTGCCAGACATGTAGTAGGTTGGGAGTTTTGTTCCCTTACATCACTTTCACTGAGAAATTTTTATAATCTGCTTGCTTAATCACTAAGCTTTACCTCCTAAAATGTTATGCTTTGAGTGAATTTGAATCAGTAGTCTCTGTAATGTGGTCAAAGGACTATAAGGCAAGCTCAGAACAGAGGTACCAATAAAGTATTTGATTCTGAATGTAGAGTTGAATTCTAGGTATTGATCATCTACTCAGGTTTTGTTATCACTTCCATTGCCTTGTATGGAAAAATGATTTATAATAGGGGTGAATTTGGAACACCTATTTCCGGGGATAGGCAACTTCTTTTTGCATATATTTAAATTTGAAGTCCATTACATATTGCCGTTTTACTTAAAAAGTTGGAAGAATGCCTATCTGTGAACAGTGCCACTAATTGTTACCTGTGAGGTCAATCACTTATGGCACTGCTTTAAGAAAAACAATAAAAATTCATAAAATGCAAACAGAAAACAATTTTTTTTTCTTGCAGCACCAGGGATTGAACTCATGACCTAGTGCTTGCCAGGCAGGTGCTTAGGCCACTGAGCCAAATCCCTGGCTCCAAAAACAATTTTTTAAAAAATATTATTTCCTTATAGCCTCATTCAAAGCTAGCAATTGTTTGTAGGCTCTTTTGATCCAATTCTCCCTAGGATAAACTAATTAACAAATGAATAAATGAATATATATAGTACTCCATACATTTCAGGTATCTATCTATTCATTCAAGCTTATTAACAAAAAGCCATCCTATTGTACCCATTATTCTTAATTAATAAAGGATGTTCCCTTGTTTCATCTAGAATTTCTTCTCTGTACTGTATTTAGTGATATGAATATGGCATTATTTACTTCTGCTATCCCCTGCTGAGGACACTTGCACAGTTCCTACATGTAGATATTTCTTAATGAAACAGATA
>RJWT010020110.1:0-17766 GCA_004365215.1 Cuniculus paca
AATTTTTTTTGTACATTGAATTATATGCTGATAAATCTCTGTAGGTCTGGGTGATTCAAGGGGGGAATTTTAGAATATTTAGGTCCGTGCTTTCCAAGGTTGGGGTAGTGATAGGAAAGGATGTACATGCATTCTAGAAGATAAAGCCCTTTGGGTGGGGAAATTTTCCTAATAATTATGCAATCATCTTGTCAAAAGATTATTAGTACCATATATTTCTGATTTACTCTTGAGAGTAGAGTGGGGATTTTCCTAATCTTTAGTTTATTTTCAGTATCTTTCAACTTATTGTTGTTCACATTGCTCAGCTAAATGGATTTAAAGGGATTTTTGAAAACAAAATGGATTAAAGATAGTACTAATGTTTGCACAAAGAGATCAGAAAATAGTAATGCTGACAGCTTGCCTTTTTGTATGAACTCTTTGTTAGCTACATAATGAAATAAAAATAATCTGGCAAAAGTTTGACCCAAAAAAGCCTGAATTAGCTAAAAGACTTATTTGTTGTATATGTTGTTTTTAATGCCATCGGAAAGTTTGCATAACGCCCAAAACATAGTTAATAATATTTTAATAGATACAAAATAGCTTTTGAACCTATCAAAGTAAACATTTTACTGGTTAAAATTTTTACTTTGAAATTTTTATTAGTGTAACTGAATTAAATATTACTGCAATAGGTGCATGTGTAATATATCTACTACTGAAGTAGGTGCATATGTCATATATATGTATTCTAAATATATTGGATTCTAAATATATAGGGTCTAAATTAAAAGTTATTATAATAGAAGACAAATTGCCATTCATCTCTCTCAAAATACTTCCTCCAGCTTTGAACACACTTATCCCATCACTCTTGCTATTTTCTGAAACAGTTCTGGAGGTCCTTCTATGAGTGTCTTTCTATGAGGTCCTTCTATGAGGTGTGATTAAAAACTTCGCTGAGTGCTGCTGCTGAGTGCCATCTAATAAGAAAGCAGGGTTCTAAAAACATTGCAATGTGTCTTCATCCACCTCATTTCCTAGATCTGGCACTGATAGGCTTTTGTCTTTTCCTCAACATCAGAATGACCATAAAAGGTAAATTTCTGAATTGATTCATGACATTGAGGCAGCAATGACAGTGTAACTAAAGATACACATGAGAGATTTCAGAACTGCTTTAGAAAGTGGCAAGGACTATGGAATAAATGTGTTTGAGACAATGGGGAGTAAGTATTTTGAGGGAAATTAGTGGCAATGTGCCTTTTATTGTAATGAATTTTTAAAATCTAGACCTTCATTGAATTCCTCATTGTGCCTCATATATGAATAATGTATGCTCAAAAATATTTTGCTGATAAATGTATGCAATCAAAAAGTAAAGACCAGCAGCAGCCTATGAGATCTTTTGTTCCTCAAAACTGCGTAGGAGAGTGGATATGAACAGGAATTCTGAAGTTAAGAGACTAAGTTTAGATCATGTATTTTCCACATGGATGGACTTTGGACAATTACTTGCTCTCACTTTCTTTTGTCAAATGCTTAGTACAAAATTATGCTCTCAATGAATGTTAGCTGTTATTATTACTGTCCTATAGGTAATCTTACATAGATAAGTGTATGTCTCAGATACTATTGCAATAGAAAGTGGATAAGAGTGAAATAAATATCAAAAGAAGTTAATTTATTGTTTCATGGTTGTCAGAGCTAAGTGTTCCTCTGTGTATGTGTGTGTGTGTGTGTGTGTGTGTGCGCCAATGTGATGTGATTTGTAATTAATTTGTTGAGCACTTTGTGATAACTCAGTCTTTCTTCCCTTTTATGCTCTTTTTTTGCATTTTATTAGTATACTTTCGATATACATACTGATCACATTCATCATAGGGAATTTGTATCTGTACATCATATATCTTGATTCATTTTTTCAATTCCTCTTCTCTCCCTTGAATCCCTTTTTTTCCTATTCACAAAAGCTTTGTTTTCATTTTTTTCTTCTATTTTGTTTTTACCTTCCTTACCCTCTCCCTGCTTCCTTGTTCTCCCTCCCAATTGAACATTGTCTTCCTTTTTTTTTCTTTTTTTTTTCTCATCATATGAGTATATATGTCAAGGTCTGAGCTTTCTTTGGTTTTTAATGCACACTTGTTTATGACTTGAACTGCCATACAGTCATGGATCTGTCCTTTGTGGGATCTCTAGGTTATAAAATTTTAGACTCTTTAAGAAAAAGAATACAAAATATTAAAAAATACAAAAGTTTATAGGGAAAGGGCAAAATTCTAGAAAGGAAGAATTAATGCAGTATTGAAGAAGAAAAATATCAGAGGACCGTATGACTTTAAGACTCACTGCAAAATAACTGTAATCAAATTTGTGTGGTATTGTTTGAAGAAAGTAGATAACCAGTGAGTGAGAATAGACCCAGAATACATGGCTCCCCATATACTCTTCATAAAAAACTATTGAAAAATAGATCATAAATCTAGATGTAAAATGTTAAAGTATGGAACTTCTAGATGATAATGTAGGAAAGCACCTATGCAACCCTGGGGTTTGGTTATAGTATTTAGACATAACTCAAAGATGTGATCCATCAAACAAAAAATTTGTGCCAGGCTTTAGAGAAGACTAAGTGCCAGGCTTGGAGGGTTTCAGTGGAGCAGTACAGATTGTGTGAATTCCAGCCAGCAGCCAGCAATCATCTAGGTGAGAGAGAACACAAAAAGGAAAACTGGCAGAAAGTGGTATACAATGGCAGTTTGCACACTGAGGCAGAAAGAAGTGAGCAGTGTAGAGTTTTACTATAGAAGGGGATCTGAGTCTACATGTTCCACTGCAGGGAATAACAGAAACCTGGATGCCCATAGATTTTAATTTTCACGCAGACCCTGCATGCTCAATTCCTTCTGCTTTACTTGGAGGAATTCAGAGTAAACATGGCAAAGCATAGTTTAGTGACCAGCCATGCCTCCAAATCCAAAGTTTGGTAATGTATTGAACTTTGACCCATAGTCTGGACCTGCTCATGGACTACTGAGAGTTGGTAGACAGCTTGGTATGTATGTATGTGTGTATTTATTTATTTTTATGATTTTAGGGCTCCAGGAGAGTCAAAACCCTCTAACAGAGTTCAAGACTCTGGGGGCTGAGGCAAGGAATGTCGCTTTTTTAGTTTTCAAACAATGAAGGGATTAGGGTAGAAAACTAAGGAAACTGAGCAGGATCTTGGAAGTGGTTCAAGGACTTTTCTAAGTAGCAGATTATGTTAATTTAGGAGAAGTATCTTAGGAGAAAATCTCCAGATGGCATTTCACTACAGGAGTGAAATGCCTGCAGCTACAATCTCTATCTTGTTAACTGGGGTTGAATCCAGGTGTCCTCAGCTGTGGCTTTATCTTGTCCTTTGAGGCTTCTGTTTGTTCTTGGGTTGGCCATGTCCTGGCCATGCCACAGCCTTGCATGTGTGTTCAATGTCTGGCTTCAGTGGTTCCCAACATATCCTTCCTTTTTGTTTTGTTGTTGTATGGGGACAACCTGTGTTTTTAGTTTCTTCATTCCCAGGTACAAAAGAGATTGAGTTGGAGGGTGTGGGCCCATCCCACTACTTGTGAACTGGCCTGAATAATCATCTTTAATCACAAAGGGGCAAAACTTAGTCTCTAGATGAACTTTAAATGACTTCTCCTACCTGGACAGAGGCAGGCAAGAAGAATCTGGGCTAAGACAAAACAAAACAAAAACAAAAACAAAAATAAAAACAAAACAACTCACAAAATATTCACAAACACCCTTTATCAGGCAGTGTCCAACAATAGAAATCTAGGTAGATAATTACCTTCAAATCTACCAAAGGAAGTAAAAGATCTATACAGTATTCTTAAAAGGAGATTGAGGAGGATATCAGAAAATGGAAAGAAATCCCTTGCTCATGGATAGGAAGAATCAACATAGTAAAAATGGCCATACTCACAAAATTGTTATACAGGTTTAATGCAATCCCAGCAAAATACCATTGACATACCTTACAGAACTAGAGAAAACATTCCTAAAATTCATCTGGAATCAGAAGAGACCTAGAATGCCAAAGGCAACTCTGCGCACAAAGGCAAGGCAGGAGGCATCACAATCCCTGACTTGAAATTATACCACAAAGCTACTGTGATAAAATCAGCATGGTACTGGGAAAAAAAACCAAAAAACAAAAAAACCAGACTTGAGGATCAGTGGAACAGATTAGAAGATGTAGACACAACTCCAAACACATTCAGCCACCTTATCTTTGACCCAGAGGCCAAAATTGTTCACTGGAAGAAAGATAGTCTCTTTAATAAATGGTGCTGGAAAAACTGGCCCTCAACATGCTCAAGACTAAAACTAGTCTCTCACCATGCAATAAACTAACGTCAAAATGCATCAAATATGTAAACATTAAAACACTAAATATACTGGAAACAAATCTACTAGAAGAGAAAGTAGGTAGAAATCTTGAAGATATAAGTGTAGGCAGAGACTTCACAAACAACCCAAACAGTGTGGGAGATACTTCAAAAAATCAACAACTGGGATCTCAGTTATTAAAAAGCTTTTGCACATCAAAAGAAATCACCAACAGAATGAAAAGACAACCCACAGAGTTAGAAAAAATTTTAGCCAATCGTCCCTTAAACAAAGGATTTATATCTAGAACATATAAAGAACTGATAAAAATAACCCCCCCAAACTCAAAGATCTGATTAAAAAAATGGGCATCTGAGATGAATGTGCACTTCTCAAATGAAATACAAATAGCAAATAAATATATGAAAAAATGTTCAACATCATTGGTCATTTGAGAGATGCAAATTAAAACAACACTGACTTTCCATCTTCAGAAAAAATGGCTATCATCAAGAAATCGACTAATAGCAAATGCTGGCAGTACTGTGGGGAAAAAAGAACCCTTCTCCACTGTTGTTGGGAGTGTAGATTGGTACAACTACTGTGGAAATCAGTGTGAAGATTAGTAAAAAGACTAGGATTAGAGGTCCTATTCAACCCAAGTATTCCCCCTTCTGGGTATTTTCCCACAGAAATTAAAAACCTCATACCACAGTGATATATGTGCACCCATATTCATAGCAGCACAATTTGCAGTAGCTAAAGCTTGGAAGCAACCCAAATGCCCATCAACCGAGGGATAGATTAAAAAAGATGTGGTATTTTTATATAATGGAGTGCAACTCAGCCATAAAGAAGGACAAACCTCAGACTTTTATAGGTAAATGGTTGCAACCTGAGACTATCCTCATAAGTGAATTACATCAGACTCACATGTGTAAACATCATGGTGTCTGCCTAGTGTAAGAAGTGGAAAGAGTAAGATCCAAAATATACAGTGGATATTGTGTAATAGGATAAAACTGTTCAAAAAGAGAAACTGGGATGGGAGAAAGAAAAGAAGGAAAGGAAAAGAAAAAATAAATTAATGAATAATACATTAATAAATATACAAGATAGTTATACTACCAATTTCTGTTAGTTCATTGAAAAGAAACATTTGTGCTTTATATTAGTTGATCAATGTTTGATGCCTGTGTCTTGTAGTCTGAGCAACTACTTTGAAGATAACTATATGCAATATGCTAAACATTGGTATTGTCCTACTATCTTGTTTTGAAATTTTGTATTAGTGTTTCTATTGTTTTTTACTCTTTAAAATAAAAAATAATTACCTTCACAAGGTAAATAAATATCACTATAAGGAAAAATACCAGATGTTGTTTTTAGATGTTTATGTTTGTACATAAAGCATGTACATGTGTGCAGATGTTAGTTAATAGTTTTCCTTCTATAGTTTTACTTTGTTTTGTTATATTCTTCTGTACCAAGGGATTGTTACACAGATTTTTCTAACTTTGTATTTCTGCTAGTTCATTAATAGAATTCAGTCTCTTTTTATATTCTCAATATGTATTTACGTTACCTTTCCTTCCCTTTTTATATTCTCTCAGATCTCCCTTCCATTTCCTCTTAATTTTCTTATACAGAAACATTATCATTAAAATTTGTGGCTTTTCTTCCTTTGACAGAATGGGATGCCAGGTTGATTTACTTTGGGATACACTTGGGGGAATGGTAGAGTGCACTAGTAGATGTTTCTTGGTAGGCCATGCAGGCATAGATTTGATTACTATATCTGATCTCCTTTTTCATTCTTCTCTGGCACTGTTGTCTTACACTGATTCCTAGCTGAACTAAGTACCATTTTCCTACTATGCCTTTCCTCTGTGATATTTCTATCTTGGATCCTGCCACAGATAGATGGAATCTTCTGCAAAAATGAGCCAAATTAAGCATTTCCTCCTTTAAATTGTGTCAGGTGTTGTGTTCCAATGATGAAAAGGCTGACTAGCACAGAAGATTGGTACTGATAGTGAATTCTTGTTGTGACTATACCTACTTATGTGGCTTAGAAGTCCTTGGAACTGGTTTGCAGTAGGAATTTGGAGAGATTTGAAGATGTAGGCTAGAGAATCCCTCGAAAGCTTTAAGCAGAACCTGCTGGGTGATTCTGCTCAGAGCTTGAAGACCAACATGTTGGTAGGAAATTTGTACAGCAAATGTTAGGCTAAGGAGGTTTCCTTTGTGAATAAAGACTCTCTTAGCTGTTGAAGTAGAAGTCATGTGTGTTACACTCTGGCCGAAAATTTGTCTATATTTTTTATGTGTCCTGAGACTGAGATTAAATGCAGTAGACTAGTTCATCTGGTGGAGGAAATTTCAGGCTATGAATGGAGCTGGCCCAAGAGAGAGGCAATGTGGGCAAGGCCAAAAGGGTGGTGGCACTCAATTCTTTTTGAACACTCATTTTTCCACCCTGTCTCAGATACCAGATATGGACTTTCAAGAATTAATGTTTTCCCTGTTGGGTTTTTGTTTTCTTTTGTCCAGTTCTTTTTCTATTCTTCTATTTCTCCATTTTGGAATGAGAGTATTTGCCCTCTGCCATCCTATCTTGGGATTGTGTAACTTGTTCCTTATTTTGCAGTGGTTGACAACTAAGAATTTGCTTTGAGTCTCAGAAAAGACTTTGAGTTGAACTTTTGAAAAATGCTGAAATTCTTGAGACTTTCAGGAAGAGATTGCTGCATTTTCAGTTGTATGGAGGATTATCGTTTTTGTTAGGTGGAATAATGACCTTGTGTTTGTGTATTGAGTAAGGATTAAGGCAATGTGTTCAGTTATAAAGTTGGCAAGAAGTTGGATGTGCCAGTTAGGGTAGTATGTCACCTTGATTGGTTCTGAGGTCTGCCTAGTGGAATACACTAGAAGGTGTGGCTGGTGGGTCATGGAAGTCTAACCATGGTTCTCCTCATCCCTTCTTCTCTGGTACTCTTCCCCTGCTCTGTGTCTTGGCTGCCTTGAACTAAGAAGCTTTGCTCTGGCACACCCTTCTGACCTGATGTTTCTACCTTAGAGCCAGTGAAGGATAGAATAAATCTTTGTAAATTGTGAACAAAATCAAACTTCTTCCCTTTTAAATTGTATGTGTAAGGTATTGTATATAGCAATGGAAAAACTAACACACTACCCTTTCTTATATTATTATTGTCTCTTTTTTTCTTTTATACTAAAATAGTAGACAACCTCTTAAACATGCTTTAAATTATAGTTTGATATATGTTTGGGTTTTTAGATGTTAATATTACTGGTAGTTACTGTTTCCTCACTAAGTAGTACTTAAGATTGAACTCACTACTTTGATAAGATTGAGTGGGTACTTTTATATTGAAATACACTTACAGCCTAAGACATACTATATTGAGACAATTACTTAAAAATTCACATAATTAGTGATAGAGGTATCCATCCCAACTGATCTACAAACTTCACAAAAACACAAGAATCATGAAATAACAAGGCGAAAAGATGGGTCAAAAACTTATCCTACACATATTGAAGTGGATGGAAATTGAGACAAAGGATTTAAAAGCTGCTTCTTATAAATGATCAGTGAGATAAAAGAAGAGACAAATAAGCATCTGAATGAATTATAACAATGATCAATGAGTTTAAATGAATGATATTGAATGTTCAATAAAAGATATTGAAGAACATATCAAAGAACTCATCAGTAAAGAGATAAAGATTCTGGAAAACTAGCAAATGAAAATCCTCAGTTAATCAAATAGTGAAATTATCAGTTAATCAAATAAAGACTGAAAGTCTTGGTAGTAGGCAAGGTGAATCAGAAGAAAGTCTTTCATAAACTGAAGACAAAGTGGATGAATAGAACATTCAGACAGTACTAAAGAAAAGAGATTGAGGGCCAGAGAGTTAGCTCAGTGGCCTAAGCGCCTGCCTGGCAAGCGTGAGGTCGTAAGTTCGATCCTTGGTGCTGCAAAAAAAAAAAAAAAAAGAGATTGAGAAATAATGAAAAGATTATCTAAGGACTTTCAACAATTCTAAGAAAATCCCAGGAATGGACTGATTTGCTACTAAATTTTACCACTTCTTTGAAAAAGTAAAGAGAATGCTTCTCAAACTTTACTTTGAAATGTAAAGGGAAGGAATGCTTTCAAATTTTTTTTCCATGAATCCAGTATTACCTTGATACAAAAACTGTATTGAGACTCAACAAAAAAGTACAGACTAATATCCTTGATGAACAAAGATACAAAAATCCTCACTAAGATTCTTGCAAACAATATTCAACTACACATTTAGAAGAGAATACACCAGAACTAAGTTGGTTTCATACCAGGAATGCAAGAGTGACTTAAATATGTGAATAAATAAATGTAATACATCATGTAAATAAAATCAAGGATTAAAACCACATGATAATCTCAGTAGATAATGGAAAGGCCTACAAAATTCATTATCTCTTCATTATAAGAACTCTGCAGAAAATAGGTATAGAAGTATCAATCCTAAAATTGAAAAAAGCCATATATGACAAACCCACAGTCCACACCAAGGAAAAACAAAGATTTTTCTCTAAAATGTTGAAAAAGATAAAGTTGTCTACTGTCACAACTTCCTTCACTAATGTACTTGAAAATTAGCCAGGACTGTTAGGCAAAGAGAAATAAATGAAATACAAATATGAAGAGAAGAAATCAAATTTTCTGTATTTGCAGACTCCACCAGAAGGCTCTTGGAATAAAACAAATTCAGGAAAGTGGCAGTATACAAAATCAGCACAGGAAAATAAATTGTTTCCTTAAACTCCACTATTAAACCCATTGTATAAGAATTCAGAACAGTTCTATTCACAATAGTTTAAAAATACCTGGGAATCACCCTAACCAAGAAGGTGAAAGATCTCTGCATTGAAAATTGTAGAACGCTAAAGAAAAAAATTGAAGAAAATATTGGAAAATGTAAATACCTCACTTATTCATCCATTGCCAGAAGTAAAATTGTTAAAATGACCATATTATGAAAAGTACTCTACAGATTCAATGTGATCCCTATTAAAATACTGACAGTATTGTTTTAGAATCCATAAAGGGGACTACATTGAATTAAAAAACCCCTACACAGCAAGGTAAACAATGGACTAAAGAGAAAATCTACAGAATGGGAGAAAATCTTTGCTAGCTGTGGTTGATTAACTAATGGTCAATTTTAGCACTCAGTTGAACTGAATCAATGTGGTTCTGGGTGTGGAAGGTACATCTGAGGATTGCTGCCAACAGCATACGAGCAGAACTGGAGGAGAAGATGGTATACTGTTGCTAGAGAAGTTTGTCGTGCTGGTTTTCCTGATAAGAACTCCGCCGTTCTTAACAGAGGAGCTCAGGTCCTCAGTGTTGCTGAGGATGGCTGTTCTCTTTGGGGTAGCTCTGGTCCTTACCTTGAGCATTGCTTCCTGGCTCCTGTGCCTATTCCTCAGCCTGCTAGCACAGGTCCTTCACCCCACTGGCACAGACTTTCTAGCTTCCACTGCTGATCTTTGGGCCTTCCTAGTGTAGGTACTTGATAGAGTGTCTACATGAGACCCTGTCATGGGATCCAGGCCAGCTATATTCTTTGGGTCTCTAGTGTGTGGACAGTTTCTTGCACTCCTCTGCATTTGCATTTTTGGGTGAATATTGTAAAATAATCTTTTAAATTATGTGCTCTGTATTAAATGTACTCCCTTGCTAACCCTGACTACAACTAGCTAGTCTTCTGATAAAAGATTTGGCTAAAGACTAAATAAAATTAATGGAGAAGAATTAAATAGCCTAATCAATAAATGCACAGATAAATTGAACAGACAATTCTAAAATTAGTATAAATGGCCAGTAAATATATGAAAAAATGTTTAACATCTTCAGATATTAAATTTTGCCAGTCTCAGAAAGTTATATATAACATGTTTCTCTTAAATGAGTAATCTAAAAATAAATGTATGAAATACATACATACATACATACAGGAGACATAGAAAACAAAAAGGTATGTATTTAGAGATAAAGAGTTGATGGGATTGACCACACAGATGTATAATCCCAGCATTCTGAGAGACTGAGAGAAAGGTCACAAATTTGAGCCTAACTTTAGGCAAATTATTGACTTAGTGACACCATGGCTTAAAATAAAAACTGTGCATATATATAAACATGGGTGTGCATATATCACTGTGGTGTGATACTTTTAATTCTTTCAGGAGGATACCAAGAAGAGGAATAGCTGTATCAAATGGAACCTCTAGTGCTATATTTTTTGTATTACTAATATGCACTAATTTAAAAAAATAAAACTTCTGCACTGCCAAAAACGGTGTTGAAAAAATGACTAGGTACAGAAATATCCTCAATTCTTTTAATTTGAAATAAGATAAAGTGATATTTCATGTTTGATTTTATAAAAAAAAATTTTCTCTACACAGGCATATATTTCAAAAGTGAAGTTACTGACCTTCTACAAACATCAGAAATACTTATTTTATGAAAGGGAAAATAACTAATAACGATTTCACTGATGCTTTTTTGAAACTTTCTTGTTCATTTTTTTGGTTTTCTTATTTTGAGCTTTCTAGTCCATTTTGAATTCTTCCAACCTATTAATAAGTGAGAAAAGTGAAGAAAAATGGCATTTTCTTCTATAATCATGATTTAAATATAGTCTTTATTTTAGCAAGCAGACTTTATTGTCAATTGCCCATTTCCATTTACCTTCTACGTATTTTCTCAAGATTTTTACTTTCTTAATTCATTTCTTGAAAATGGGCCTTGCATACCCTGGTACAGATAAATTTGCCTTCAACATGAATCTTTACCTTTGTAATACATAGAAACCAAATTTTAAGGTAGAAGGGAGAAAACTTATTATTTTGTTGTCTTAAGGCAGAGGTGACATTGTATCACTTTGGAGGGGGGAGGTTTTGTACACAAGGAGTAGTTTTCACTTTTGTGCTGTGGCTCCTTCTGTATTCTCTTTTAAATGGACTTAGGACAGAGGAACCAAACAGAGACTGGGGCTGCAGTCTCATTTTCAAGTGGGCTTAGCCACAAGAGAAATGTGTACTAAACAGGAAGCTACTTCTAATGAGCACTGATAATTTTTTTCTTAGCAGGAAACCCCTCTCAAAGTAATATTTATGTGTCTTTGAGTCAGATAGTCTATCTATGAGGTGTAAGAGATATTTGGCTTGGATATGAACGTCTTTTGAGAAGTATTCAGTTCATTTATCCACTTTTAGGTTCATTGTTTTATGAGGGTCAATTTTTTGAATTTTTATATTCTAGATATTAATCCTCTATCAGAAGAATAGCTAGCAAAGATTTCTTTTTCCCATTCAGTGGGTGGACTTTTTACTCTCTTAATTATTTACCTTTCTGTATAGAAGCTTTTTATGCTGATGTAGTTCCATTTGTTGATTCTTGACATTGTTTCTTGTGTTTTCAGGGTCCTGTTCAGGAAGCATTTCCTGTGCTTATGACTTTAAGTGTTTCCTGTATGTTTTCTTTCAGCAGTTGCAGTGCTTTTGGTTCTATATCTAGAGCTTTAATTCATTTTGATTTGATTGTAGTACAGGGAGAGAAATAGGAATCTAGTTTTGTCTTTTTGCACATGGATAGCCATTTTTCCTTCACACTGTTTGTTAAAGAGACTGTCTTTTCAACATATGCTTTTGGGCCTTTTTGTGAAAAATATGATAAGCTGTACGTGCTTGGGTTTACTTCTGTGTCTTCCATTGTTCTAAATTTCTGTTTTTGTGTTAGTATCATGTTTTGTTACTATGAATTTATTGTGTAGCTTAAAGTTTGGTATGGTGATTCCTCCAGCACTGCTATTTTTGGTCAGGGTTTCATTCACTGTTCTTGGCCTTTTTCAACTGAAATTCAGGACTGCTTTTTTTAGTTTTGTGAAGAATGTTGTTGGCATTTTAATAGGGGTTGCATTAAATCTATGGATCATTTTTGATAACATGGCCATGTTGACAATATTTATTCTGCCAAACTAAGAACATGTCTTTCCATAGCTTACTGTCCTCTTCGGTTTCTTTCCTCAGAGTCCTATACAATTTATTATAGAGAGCTTTCACTTTATTGATTAGGTCGATACTTACATATTCAAGTTATTTGTGCTGTTGTGAATAGAATTGTTTTCCTGCTTTTTCCTCAGTGAGTTTATTATTGGTGTATAGGAACCTGATTGATTTTTATGTATTGATTTGTATTCTGCCACTTTATTGAATTTGTTTGTCAGATGTAAACGTCTTCTGGGAGTTTTTTGGGTCCTATTTGTAAAGAATCATGTCATCTGCAAAAAGAGATATCTTGATTTCTTCTTTTTGTATTTGCATTCCCTGTTTTTTCCTTTTGCTGATTGTCCTGGCTAAAATTTCAACTATTATGTTAAGCAAGAGTGGTGTGAGTAGACACCCTTATTTTGTTTCTAACTTTAGAGTGATTCTTTTTAAGTTTTTTTTTTTAAACTATTTAGTATGATGGTGCCTGCAAGTTTGTCATTTATGGCTGTTATTTTTAGGGAAGGTATTTTTATGTCTCTTTTCATCAGGGTTTTTATAATGTAGGTATGTGGAATTTTGTCAGTTTTTTTTCAGCATTTATTGAGATGATCATATGATTTATTCATGGTTCTATTTATAGAACATATTAAATTTACTGACTTGTGTGTGTTGAACTATCTTTACACCCTTGAGATAAAACCAACCTGGTCATGTTGAATGGTCTTAGTGTGTTGTTGAATTGTTTGTGAGAATCTTGTTGAGAATTTTTTCATCTGTGTTGTGTTTAAACTCGGTTGTTTCAACTTGGCTTGGGAGTCACCTAGGGGATTTAGTAGTAGACTTCTCAGTGTGTCTCAGTGAGTCATAGAGGCATGTCCTTGGGTACTCTATATCTTGGCCCTTTCTTTTCTGCTACTGATTTCCTGATCTTCCTGGCCAATATGAAAAAGCATCTTTCCTCTGTCTTGCCTTTCTCTCATAATGTTTTGTCCTTCAAGCCAGGCAAACATAGACCAAATACCCTGAAACTCTGGGCTAAATTAAACCTTTCCTCTTTTAATTTGTGGATGTTAGGTATTGTGTCCCAGTGATGAGAAAACCATTACAGAAACTGGTACCAGAGTGAGTGGTGGAGTTGTTGCTGTGATTTCACTTACGTGGTTTAAAACCTTTTAAATGGTTTGCAGGAAGAATTTGGAAATATTAGGATGTGATACAAAGAAGCCTTAGAATGTTGTATGCTAATCTTAGTGTGTGATTTAGGTTGGGGATCAGAAGTCCAGTTAACTTAGAGAAAGGTGAATAGTAAAGGCCAGGCTCAGGAAGTTTCAGTTGGGAATACAGTACAATTGGCAATTGGAATGGAGGCCATGTGTGTTGGATTCTGGTAAATGACTTATCTGCATATTCCCATGTTGTGAAACATTGTAGGAGGTCAACATTAAGAATGATAGACTGATTGACCTGTCAGGAGAAATGTTAAAGCAACTCAACATGTAAGTGGTGGCATGGGTACCACTGGCTCTATTTTACTTTATTTATTTTGTATCAGAGAATGAAGCCAGGGTCTTTGTACTGAACTGCATTTTCAGCCCTTTGCTATTATTTTTTATTTCAAGAAAGGGTCTTGCTAAATCACTACATAGCCCAGGCTTGGCTTAAAATTGGTCAATTTTAAACCCCTTGTTTCAGGCTCCCAAAGTACTGGGATTATAGGCATGTATCCCCATACCCAGCTTGCTGACTGCTTGTATCCAGATTTATACTGGAATTTAGGGCACAAAAAGTTTACTTTGGCTCAGTAGCTCAATTTCCAGCGTCTGGGGTATGGAGAAATGTTAGTTACAGAAAACTCAGGAAGCCTCACACTTACTGCTTTGCTTGTTGTAGTCCACATGGTCTGTTTTGGCTGGTTCTTCTAAAAAAACTACAGTTTTGCTTGGCAGACATTCTACCTTCTTGAAATATCCTACTTTTTGGGTCTATACTGCACTTTTGGCTTCATTCCTACTGCTTCATTCATTGCCCTTTCCAGGGCTTCTGGCCTGGTGTTCCAGGCCTTCTTTTGACATCTGAGTGGGAGTTTCCCTGATCCTACAACTCTTGCATTCTGAATGGCATTAAAACTAGCATCATACAGATGATGCCAAGGTTGGCATCAGCTCAAAGAGTAGCCACATTCTCCTGAACTAATACTACAGTGACCTCTGAGGGCATACATAGCTGAACATGGTGAAATGAATCCCAGAAAACAATTCCCTAGGAATCCTCTAGCAGGAGGCTTCAGGACTCTGTTTTGAAAGTTTGGGTGGGATATTGCAGATTTATGAGATGCCTTCAAGACATCTTTTCTTTTATTCCAGTACTAAGTACTTGGTTTCTTTTTAATGGTGCTAAGTTCTTCAGCATCCATACCTGCTATGGCCCGAGGATTATACATGGTTCCTTTTGTGTCAATATGTATTCCTCCTTTGATTTTTACTTACTAGAGTTTCATTGTGGGTCTTTTTTTTTTTTAATTTAACTTACTTAGTTTTTTGTTTCTAGGATTTCTTCTTGGTTATCTTTCAGAACTTCTACCTTTTTACTTTGGTGATCTTTAATATCCTGCATTGTGTTCTTTAATTTAAGCAGCTGCTTCTTCCTTCCTTCCTTTTTATTTATTTAAGAGAAAAAAAGACATAGAAAAGTAAAACAAAAACCAAAAGAGACAAACTAACAACAACAACAACAACAAACCCAAAAAGATAATAGTATTGGTTTTCATAACAAGATGATAGGAATTTAACAATGTTGTAATATTGCATATTGTTACCTTCAAAAGGGTTGCTTGGATTGCCATATATAGACATGCAAAGTTTATCTAATAATATGAGTATTAACTGTTCTTTTACAAGAATTAATAGAATTACTGTATAGTCATTTTAGCTATCATATGTGTATATATACCAATTTATGACTTTTTCCTTTTTGCTTCCTTCTTTCCTCCTTTCCCCTATTCAGTTACTTTTCTTCTTTGAGCAGTTTCTCACTCTTATACAATATTTATTATAGATTTTCAATCATATTTGCTCTTTCAGTTTCTTACACTAGGGATATTATGGTATTTACACATGTGAGTTTCATTTAATTCATTTATGAGTAGAGTTTCAAGTTGCATCCATTTACTCATAAAAGCCTTGATGCAATCTTTCTTTATAACTGAGTAGCACTGTATAAAAATACCACATCTTTTTATCCGTTCTTCAATTGATGGGCATTTGGGTTGTTTCCAAGATCTGGCTATTGCCAGTTGTGCTGCTATAAACATGGGTGCACATATATCACTATGGTATGGTGTTTTCAGTTCTTCTGGGAAAATGCCCAGAAGTGGAATAGCTGGGTCAAATGGAACCTCTAATCCTAGCTTTCTGAGGAACCTCCATATTGACTTCCACAGTGGTTGCACCAGTCAGCAGGCCACCAACAGTGCACAAGGGTTCCTTTTTCCCCATAGCCCCTCCAGCATTTGTTATTGGTTGATTTTTTTTGATCTTGTCCATTCTTTCTGGAGTGTGATGGAATCTCAGTGTTGTTTTAATTTGCATTTTCCAACAATCAGTGATGCTGAAAATTTTTTCATATATTTATTTTTGATTTGTATTTCTTCATCTGAGAAGTGTGTATTCATCTCAGACACCCATTTCTGGATTGGGTCTTTGAATTTTGGGGGCCTGATTTTTTTTTTAATTTTAAAGAGAATAAAAACAAAACAGAGTAAAACACAACAAAGTAGATCAGAGCACAACAATTCAAGCAATACAGGTCTTCAAAACATAAAGACAGGAAATTAACAATGGCTACCCTAATGTGTCTCGTTTTCTTTGAAATGGTTGTTCATACATTTACACACAATAAACTTAAGCAAAACAAAATAATATAAAACCAGCTAAACCAAAAGAGTGAAAGCATTACAGGCCTTCAAATCAGATAATAAGAAATCAACAATGGCTACCTTAATGTCCTTTATTTTCTTCAAAAAAGCTGCTCATATCTTCTCACATACTGCAGTCAAATAGTAGAGAACAGACTTAAACCAATCAAATCAAAGAATAAAAGCATTATTGGACTTCACAACCTGAAGATATGAAATCAGCTATGGCTACCATAATGTCTCATTTTTTTCAATGTAGGTGTTCATATCTTGATACTTAATAAAATCTGCTCTTGTAAACTCTTTAGGACATGCATATACTTATACATCTATCCCTTCTGTGCTTGAGGCAATAGCAGAACAAAGCACAAGAAAAACAAAAAACAATAAAGACAGATACGTAACAGTAATAAAGGGCCCAAAACAATAACAATATAGGCTTTCTAAGCTAGGTGATGGGAAGACACCAGAGGTTGTTATTTTGTATAATTGTCTTCCAGAGTTGCTCAGTTTACCAGGTATAGGCATACAGAATTGGTCTGGTCCTATGAATGTTAACTGTTTTTTTTCTAAGAACTAATAAAATTAGTAGTACAATCATCTTATCTATCTTAAATATATATTTATATAATATATATATATATATTATATAAATTTTTATCTTTTCTTTTCCCTTCCTTCTTTTTTTCTTTTCCCAGAATTGTTTCATCCTTTGGAAGTTTCTTACCCTTTCCCCATATTTATTGGGGATTTTGTATCTTATTGAATCTTTCAGTTTCTTACACTAGGGAGACAATATGGTGTTTACACATGTGAGTTTGATTTATTTCACTTGTGAGTATGGTCTCAGGTCACATCCATTTACCTATAAAAGACTCAATGTGATCCTTCTTTATAGCTGAATACTCTTCCATTGTATAAAAGTACCACATTTTTTTTTATTCATTCCTCAACTGATGGGCATTTGGGTTGTTTCCAAGATTTGGCCATTACAAATTGTGCTGCTATAAACAGGGGTGCACGTGTATCACTGTGGTATAATGATTTCATTTCTTCTGGGAATATACCCAGAAGTGGAATAGCTGGGTCAAATGGGACTTCTAGTCTTAGCTTTTTGAGGAACCTCTAGGCTGATTTCCACAGCGGCTGCACCAGTCTATACTCCCACCAACAGTGGAGAAGGGTTCCTTTTTCCCCACAGCCTCTCCAACATTTGTCATTGGCTGTTTTCTTGATCCTGGCCATTCTTTCTGGAGTTAGATGGAATCTGAGAGTTGTTTTAATTTGCATTTCTCTAATGACCAATGATGCTAAACATATTTTCATGCATTTATTCATCATTCATATTTCTTCAGCTGAGAAGTGTGTTTTCATCTCAGATGCCCATTTTTGGATTGGGTCTTTGAATTTTGAGGGCCTG
>RJWT010020111.1:0-19069 GCA_004365215.1 Cuniculus paca
TCTGATTTGTTTGATTTTATTATACTTGATGGCATGGACAGCTATTTTAAAGATAACAAAATATATAATTGCAGCCATTGAGGATGTCTACTTATCTTGTTTAGAAACCCTGTATGGCTTTCATTGTTTGTTTTGATTGATTTTACTCTATTCTGTGTGGTTTGATTGTAATGTGTCTGAAGGTGTAGGCAACTATTCTTAAGATAACAAATATTATGGTAGCCAATGCTGTTTTGCTAATATCTTGAAATTCTATATTGCTTACATTGTTCTGCTTTGTTTGTTTAGTTTTATTATGTTTTGTTTTGTTTTGTTTTGTTTCTACTGTTTTAGTTTGTTGTATTTTGTTTGATTTTACTGATGGTATGGGCAGGTATACTGCAGATAACAAGAGCTATTATGGTAGCCTTATCGATTGCTTTGTGTTTTGTTTTTTCTTTTTATTACACTGTTTCAAAGTCATGTTCCATGTTCATTGCTTTGTTTTGATTGACTTTACTCTGTTCTGTTTTGTTTGGTTGTATTCTTTTCAAAATAAAAAAATAAAATAAAATAAAATAAAATGCAATCCTAATCTTCATACCTCACAGATTTAGAGGAAATATTCCTAAAATTCATTCAGAAACAGAAGAGACCTAGAATAGCAAAGGCAATCTTGAGCAACAAAAGCAAGGCAGGAGGCATTACAATCCCTGACTTGAAATTATACTACAAAGCTACTGTAATAAAATCAGTATGGTACTGGAAGAAAAACAGAACTCAAGATCAGCGAAACAGATTAGAAGATGCAAACACTACAAAGACACTCAGTCACCTTATCTTTGACAAAGGAGCCAATAGGTTCACTGGAAGAAACCCTCTTTAATAAATTGTTGTGGAAAAATTGACTTTCCATATGCTGAAGACTAAAAATAGACCCACGTCTGTCACCATATACTAAACTAAAGTCATAATGGATGAAAGATCTAAATATTAAGACAGAAACATTAAATCTACTGGAAGACAAGGTAGGTAAAAATCTTGAAGACACAGGCATAGGCAAAGTTCATGAACAAACCGCAAACTGCCTGGGAAGTATTTCAAAGAATCAACACCTGAGATCTTGTCTTATCAAAAAGTTTTTGCACGTCTAAAGAAATCACCAAGAGAGTAAAAAGAAAACCCACAGATTGGGAAAAATTTTCAGCTAACCATTCCTCAGACAAAGGACTTCTATCTAGAACAAATAAAGAATTGAGAAAAATCAAGCCCCCAAAATTCAAATATCCAATCCAAAAATGGACAACTGAGGTAACTATGCTTTTCTCAGATAAAGAAATACAAATGGCAAATAAATATATGAAAAAATGTTCAACATCACTGGGAATTTGAGAAATACAAATTAAAACAACACTGAGATTCCATCTCATTCCAGAAAGGATGCTTATCATCAAGAAATCAATCAATAACAAATGCTAGTAAGGCTCTGGGGGAGAAGGAATCCTTGTCCACTGTTAGTGGGAGTGTAGAATAGTATCACCACTGTGGAAATCAGTGTGGAGATTCCTCAGAAAACTAGGTTTAAAGGTCTCATTTGATCCAGCTATTCCCCTTCTGGATATCTTCTCAGAAGAATAGCAATCATATCACATTGATATACATGCATGTATGTTTATAGCAGCATAATTTGTAATAGCTAAATCTTGGAAACAACCCAAATGCCCATCAACTGTCAAATGGATAAAAAAGTGTGTTGTTTTTATTTAATGGTGCACTACTTTTCTATAAAGAAGGATAAATTTGAGACTTTCATAAGTAAATGGATGCAACTTAAGATCATACTCATAAGTGAAATAAATCAGACCCACATGTGGAAGCATCATATTGTCTCCATAGTGTAAGAAACTGAAAGAGTAAATATGATCCAAAATGTGCAATAGATACTGTGAAAGTAAAAAGGGAAGAAACTGCTCAAAAGGAAAAACAACTGGGATGAGTGAAAGAAGAAAAGAAAGAATGGAAAAGATTGTATATATATTATATATATATATACAAGATGGATAGTTATACTACTAATCTCTGTCAATTCATCAAAAATAATGGTTTGTACTTTCATTGTTTGTTTATTCATGCCTATAGCTGGTAATCTGTGCAACTACTTTGAAGATCACAATACACAATAGAGTAACAATTGTCCATCTCCTAGTATGTTGTTTTGAAATTCTGTATCATCATTTTTATTTTTTATTTTAAAGTAAAAAATATATTTACAAAAATTAATATTGTCTGTTTAATTTTAATGAAGAGGAAGAGAATCAAAGACTTGAAATATTGAGTTTTCCATTTACCATTAAAGTCCTATATTCTGAACATCCAGAAGGCATACCTTTCACTAATAAAAGCTTCATTATTACTCTTGTCTATAGACCAACACAAACCTCCCAGTAGGTACAACAGTCACTAAATTGAGAAACACAGAGACTTCCAGGAAGATGACAGAGTGATAAACAGCAGAGAAAACAGCCTCTCTGAGAGTCACTTAGCATTGTGAGGAAGACAAGAAGGAAGGAAGTTGGTCCCCTGGACCCAGGAAGAATCTGAAGTGTGAACTGAAGCCCACAAAGAAAGTAAAAAGAAAAACTTTCAGGAAGAAGAAGGTGGCAGCTGGTTGTGCCTTCACCCTGAGATAGAACTCACTGCACAAGAGGAGCTGTTTGAACCTGGGGATGCACAGGGACAGTTGTGACCCCAGAGACCTCCGCAGAGAGATGTGGCAGTGGAGGGAAGTGGTGGACATGGAGGACTGCACTGGCTGGTGGTGAGTGCAGAGGACTTAGTCCTCCCACAGGGAGAGAGCCATTAGCCTGGAACCATCTTGGAGACAGAAACCAGAACTGCTGCCAGCCTCCTCTGGCAGCTCTCAGCTGGGCCCAGACCCATGGAAATTACTTGGACTGTGGTGAGTCCAATGAGTCTGGTCTCAGGGCAGGCCTGCTAAGATTATCCACTACTATGCAATAAAGCAACTGCTACCTTGCTGGGATAACTCGGTACAATTCGGGACTCTCTCTGCACAGGTTATCTACTAGTGACACCAAAGAGAATTCTGGAAGTGGACTGTTTGTTTTTTGTTTTCTTCTCCTTCTCCTTCATTGTTTTTATATGCGTGTGAAAGTGTTTCCTAATGTCTTTGCAGGTGTGGGTGTGCTCTGTTATTCTTTTTATCTTTTTCATCTCTCCTTCCCTTCAGTCTTCTGCACCAGTTTCCCAAAGTTGATGTGATCTCCCATTGTCTTCCAACCTTACTTCTAATATCTTGATCTTCTTCCATTTCTATATTTTCTCCTTAATCCATTTTAAATTTGAACCCTCAAAGGCAAAATTGACACATTACAGACTTATATATTTCACATAATTATCTGGTTTGTTTTAAATTTTGTTATATAATCACAAATCTAATTCATATGGTTAAAAGTTGCAAATTAAGGGTTAGATTAATTTGTCATTTACTAGGTTGTGTTTGATACCATGGGTACCACTATAGGCAAAATTGACATAATTGTTCTAAATAACTCTTGGTCCTGGTATTCCATGACTGAAATTAACTAAGGGTCACATAAAATATGATGACACATTGCCAAATAACCAGGAACTAGGTCAAACAAACAACAACTTCTCATCTCCAACAAACTGAAGAGGTAAAATCCTCCAACAAACCCAAAACCCAAAAGCCATCTGCACCTGGAAGATACCTCAGAGAAGTAATCATCACCTAAGGGTCCCAAATACTACCAATAAAGCAACCCACCATAGGCAACTTACAAGCACTAACCAGAAATTAAACTAAAAAAAGAGAAAATAAAATGAGAAGACACTTAAGCAAAATGGAACCCAAGACATCCAGTTCACCAAAGGCAAATCCAGGGGACAATGAGGTGGGACAACCCAAGAGTACCCCACCAGGTCTCTCTGAAGTGGTAACAACTGCAATTGAATGAAGCTCTGGAAAAAAAATCAGAATTAATCTTTCAGATAACTACAGAAATTACCGAAATACACACCATACTTAGTAACATTAGAGCAGACAAGACAAAAAAATAGATGACTTAAGAAAATTATCGAAGATCAGCATAGGAAAGAAATGGAATCAATAAAGAAGATTCAAGCAGATATCCAAGACAATAAAAACTCCATTGAAAGTATTTGAAGTGGATTAGGCCAATGTGAGGACAAGATCTCAGATACTGAAGACAAGCTTGTAGCTAGCGACCAGGGAAAAGAAAGATTTCTCAAAAATAGCAAGGGACCATAACAAATCAATCCAGCAACGACTAGATGAGACAAAGAAGAATAACTTAAGATTAATTAGATTCAATAAACAAGCAGGAGATATCACAAATGACATTAAAAAATGTTCACAGACATCATGACAGAACTTTCCTGGTAGAGAAAAAGAATTTGACATACAGATAAATGAGGCATATAGAACTCCAATTAGCAATGATCAAAAAAAAATTGTAGCCAGGCATATCATATTGAAGATTCCAGAAATTCAACATAAGAATACAATCCTAAATGCTGTTAGGGAAAATATACAAGTCACCTATAAAGGAAAGTCATCAGATTTACAGCTGATTTCTCAGCACAAGCTCTCAAGTCAAGTAGAGCTTGGAATGAAGTACTCCAAGTTCTAAAGGAAAACAACTTTCAACCCAGATTGATGTACCCCACAAAACTATTTCAAAACTGATGGAGAAATAAGATACTTCCATGACAAAAACATCTAAGGAAATTTATGACCACCAAGCCAGCACTCCAAAATGTTCTGAAGGACATTCTAGAAAGAGATAATAAGTACTACAGCTCCATGAGCCCCAACAGAAGGAATTCATCAAAGATGCAAACAATTACAGAAAGGGGAAAAAAGTGGGGGGAGAGTCAACAAAAGGAAAATAACATGACAAGGAGAGGTCAATACATTTCAGTCATAATCATCAATGTTAATGGTCTTAATCCACCAGTCAAAACTAGCAGAATGGATCAAGAAGCAAGATCCAACAATATGTTGCATAGAAGAAACACATTTAACTCCAAAAGAAATTCATAGATTGAAAGTCAAAGGATGGAAAACAATACTCCATGCAACAGGAACTGAGAAAAAAGCAAGAGTAGCTATTCTATTTGCAAAGTGAAGTTTAAGCCAAAACTAATTAAGAGAGATACAGTGGGTCACTACATCCTTATAAAGGGAACAATCCAAAAAAAAGAGATAATTATCATAAATATATATGCAACAAATATCAGTGCACCCAACTATATAAAACAATTACTAACAGACACGAAAAATCAAATAAACCCTAATATAACTGTTTTGAGAGACCTCAATATCCCACTGTCACAAAAACACAGATCAACTAGACAAAAATTCAATAATGAAATATTAGAACTAAATCAAATTATTGAACAAATGGACTTAGTAGATGTCTACAGAGTGTTCCACATGCCAACATCAGAATACACATTCTTCCCAGCTGCACACGGGACATTCTCCCAAATAAACCATATACTGACTCATAGAACTGGCTTAAGTAAATGCAAAGAAACTTTGCATACTATCAAACCACAGTGCAATGAAATTGGAAATTCATGCCAAAGGAAATCACAAGAACTTCATAAACACATGGAAATTAAATAGCACCCTACTGAACAACCAATGGGTCACAGATGAAATTAGAGAAGAAATTAGACAGTTTTACAGTTGAATGATAATGACAATAAAATATACTAGAACTTGTGGGACACAATGAAAGCAATCTTAAGAGGGAAATTCATAGCAGTAAATACCCATATCAGGCAAATAGAGCAAGTGCATGTAAACAACTTAATGTTGAACCTCAAATTTTTAGAAGAAGAAGAGCAGGCTAAACCAAAAGCTCATACAAGGCAGAAAATTATAAAGATCAGAGCAGAAATTAACACACTGGAGACTAAAACAACAATACAAAGAATCAATGAATCAAAGAGTTTGTTCTTTGAAAGATTAAATAAAATAGAAAAACCCTTAGCCAACCTTATAAAAAAAGAAAGAAAGAAAAGACTCAAGTCCACACAATTAGGAATAAAAAGGGTGAAATCACAACAGACCCTGCAGAAATCCAGAAAATCATCTATATCTACCTTGAAAACTTGTATTCTAATAAGATGGAAAACACAGAAGAAATGAATAGATTCCTAGATACATATGAATTACCAAAGCTGAATCTAGATGTTATAGAAATCTTAAATAAACCAATATCAATCAATGGAATCAAAGATGAAATTAAAAACCTACCAACAAAGAAAAGCCCAGGCCCTGACAGGTTCACTGCTGAATTCTATAAGAAATTTAGAAAGAACCTAACACACTACTTCTCAAACTTTTTAATGAAATTGAAAGAAAGCAATACTTCCAGATTCATTCCTGAAAGCAAGCATTACCCTGATACCAAAACCAGGGAAGGACCCAACTAAGAAAGAGAATTACAGGCCAATTTCCTTAATGAACATCAATCCAAAAATCCTCAATAAGATTCTGGCAAAGAGACTGCAGCAAATCATGAAGAAGATTATATACTATGATCAAGTGAGATTCATCCAAGGGATGCAGGGATGGTTCAACATACATAAATGAATAAATGTAATATACCATATTAACAGAGACAAGTACAAAAGTCATATGATCATCTGAATAGATGCAGAAAAAGCTTGACAGAGTCCAGAGCTCATTCATGATAAAAACCCTACAGAAAATTGGAATAGATGGCTTTTGTCTCAACCTGACAAAACCCATCTATGACAAACCAACAACCATCACCATACTAAATGAGCAAAAACTGAAAGCTTTCTCTCTAAACTCAGGAATAAGACAAGGTTGTCCACTGTCTCCACTCTTATTCAACATATTCCTAGAAACTTTAGCTGGAATGATTAGACAACAGAAGGAAATAAAAGAAATAAAGATAGGAAAAGAAGAAATTAAACTATCATTATTTGCAGATGATATGACACTCTATTTAGAAGACCCCAAAAACTCTACCAAAAGACTACTAGATTTAATAAGCAAATTCAGTAACATAGCTGGTTACAAAGTCAATACTAAAAAATCAATAGCCTTCCTGTACAAGAATAACAAACTCACTGAGAGAAAAATGAGGGAAACAATACCTTTTACAATAACATCCAATAAATGAAATACCTAGGAATCAATCTGACAAAGGACGTAAACGACCTCTACCTTGAAAACTACAGTATTCTGGAAAAGGAGATTGAAGAGGATATTAGAAAATGGAGAGCTATCCCATACTCTTGGGTAGGAAAAGCCAACATAGTGAAAATGGCCATACTTCCAAAACTGCTATACAGATTCAATGCAATCCAAATCAATAATTCCAATAGAATATCTCACAGAATTAGAGAAAACAATACTAACATTCTTCTGGAACCAGAAGAGACCTAGAATAGCAAGGGCAATTCTGGGCAACAAAGAAAAGACAGCAGACATCACAATTCCTGATGTGAAATTATACTATAAAGCTACTGTGATAAAAACAATGCAGTACTGACCAAAAAAAAAAAAAGGCCCAAAGATCAATGGAACAGATTAGAAGATGCAGAAACAACTTCAGACACACTATGCCACCTTATCTTTGACAAAGGTGCCAAACTCACTTACTGAAGAAAAGATAGCCTCTTTAATAAATGGCACTAGAAAAACTGGTTCTACGCATGATGAAGATTAAAACTAGACCCATATCTTTCACCATGTACCAAGCTAAAATCAGAATGGATCAAAGATCTTAATATTAAAACAGAAACATTAAATCTGCTGGGAGATAGAGTAGGTAAAACTCGTGAAGGCATTGGTGTAGGCAAAAACTTTATGAGCAAACCTGATTGTACAGGAAATATCACAAAGATTAGGCAACTGGGATCTCACCCTATTGAAAAGCTTTTGCACAGCAAGAGAGATCACCAACAGAGTGAAGAGATAACCTACAACATGGGAGAAAATGTTTGCCAACTGTACCTCAGACAAAGGATTATCACTGAGAACATATAAAGAACTAAAAAAAAAACCAGTCCTCGCAGATTTAAAGATCCAAAAATGGGCATCTGAGATAGATACACACTTCTCAGATGAAGAAATATGAACAGTAAATAAATATGTGAAAAAATGTTCAACATCATTGGTCATTCAAGAGATGAAAACTATTTTTTATGAGCAAGATAAAGAGATGCAAATTAAAACAACACTGAGATTCCACCTCACTGCAGAAAGAATAGCTATTATCAAGAAATAAAGCAATAACAAATGCTGAATGGGGCTGTGAACAAAAAAGAACCCTTCTCCACTGTTGGTGGGAATGCAGACTGGTGCAACCATTGTGGAAATCAGTGTGGAGATTCCTCAGAAAACTAGGACTAGAGGTCCCATTCCACCCAGCTATTTCCCTTTTGGGTATCTTCCTGGAAGAATTAAACACTTCATACCACAGCAATATATATGCATCCATGTTGATAGCAGCAAAATTTGTAATATCCAGGTCTTGGAAATGACTTAAGTACCCATCGACTGTCAAATGGATGAAAATGATGTGGCATTTTTATACAAAGGAGTCCTACTCAGCCATTAAGAAAATAAACTGGAGAGTTTTATACGTAAATGGATGCAACTTGAGACCATACTCATTAGTAAGATAAATAAGACACACTTGCGTAAATATTATACTGTCTCAGTGTGAGAAACTGCAAGAAACAACATATGTGTATATATGTATATGCGTATGTATATAAAAATAGTTAAGATAGTTATACTACTAATTTCTTTGAGTTCACTGAAAAGAAAGATTTGTGCCAATATTTTTCGAACAATTGAATGCAGATGTTTTGTGCTCTAGGTGGATGATTTGGGGATGACAATGCACAATGTATGTACCATCGTTGCCTCCTGATCGACACGTTTTGAAACTTTGTTTGTTTTTTCTTCTTTGTTTTTCTCTTTCACCTTGAAATAAAATGCATTTGGAAAAGAGAAGAGAAACACAAATACAGAATGGGATTCTAGAGTGGCAAGGGAACTTGGCACCATTCAGCTGCCAAAAGCAAGACTAACATGGTTACTTAATGAACAGCAGAGCCAAAGTAGTAATCAAAATAGTCTACTCACAATTGCCTATGAAATTGACTAACAGAGCACAGTAAGTTCTAGAAATAAAATAAATGGGAAGTTTATTAGATCATTGCTTGATAGGCACAACCAGAAATATTCTAGGTCAAGTGATTGAAAGTCTAACCTGAATTATAAAAATTCAGAATCTTAGTCCCTCAACCAATTCCAAGACTTAAGCCAGTTTGCAAAAGCAAAATCTGTTGAATAAAGATGAGACCATTTCATTTTGAGGAGCATTATAGCTTGTATTTAGAGGTCCTACCCAAATCTCAGTGTGCTCAAAAATGGGGCTTTTCCAAACTGGCTGTGATACTGGGATTAAGGGTGTGTGGTACTAAATTAAATCCACTGGTTGGAATTAGCATAGTCCTGGGTGTGGCTGAATAGATTTACTGAAAACAGAAGCTCCACCTTGCCTGTGAGTAGCATCATCCAAAAGATTTATACTCTGGATGGGATAAAAGGGAAAGGTAGGCCTTTTGTTTGCTGTTTGATGTTTGCTTCTTGCTGCCTTCTGTCTGCCAGGCCATGAACCCACTCTCCTCTATAATGCCCCTCCACCATGCCACCCTGCCTGAAGCTAGTGGACTATGGTTTGAAACATCTATAAAGTGTGAGCTAGTATAAACCTTTCCTCCTTTAACTTTGGGTGTCAGGTATGTTGTCCTAGCAATGAGAAAAGTAACTAAGATGAGAAGGAAGCCTGTTAAAATGCTCTTAAAATATAACTGCTAACCTTTCTCCCAGATTTCCCCAAAGGGACCTATATATAGTCTTTTATCAGGAAAACTGTACAATACAGAAAAGGAAATAAACTTTTCAAAGCCTACTGGGCATTGACACTGATTCTGAATTAACACTAATCCTGGAGAAGCGAGACATCACATGGCCACCAGTGAGAGCAGGAACTTGTGGAGGTTATGCAATTATTAAGAGAGTTTTAACTAGGCCCCTTCTCACCATGAGTCTAATGGGACCATAAGCCTATACTATGGTATTCCCATTTTCCCAGAATGCAGAAATAGCCATACTTCATAACTAGCAGAATGTCCAATTGCTTCCCTGATTTGCAGAGCAAAGGTTAGTAATGTGGGAAAGGTCAAGTAGAAGCTGGGATTACAAGCATGCACCACCATGCCCGACCCTGGATTATCCTCAATTTAACCAGGTAGTAACTCCAATTGGAATAGCTGTGCTAAATGTGTTTAACTGCTTGATCATGTTAGCATATCTTCTGGAACCTGTATGTAGCTGGATGTGGCAAGTAGTTTTTCTTCATAACTGCCCAGAAGGCCCAACAGAAGCCATTTGCTTTAAACTGACAAGGTCAGCAATATACTTTCACCATGCAATTTCAGGGGTGTATAAACTCTCTAGCTCTGTGTAATAATTTGGTTATAAGGATTTTGATTGCCTTTCCTTTCTACATGCTCTCATGCTGGTTCATTACATTGATATTAATGTGCTAAATGTCCTACTGAGAAAGGAGTAGCAAATAGTCCAGATTCACCAATCAACCACTTCAGTGTCAAAGGGTAGGTAACACACCCAGCTGACACTGAAGAACTCTCTACCTTAGTGAAACTACTAGGAGTGTGATGGTGTAGGACACCTTGATATATTCTTTCTAAGATGAAAGGCAAGTTTTTATATCAGGCCACTCCTACAACTAAGAAATAAAAACAATGTCTCTAGATTTTGGAACTAACATATTCTTCAGTTGGATGTGTTACATTGGTCTATTTGCTTAATAACCCCAAACCTGCTCTTTTTAAATAGGATCCAATTTAAGAGAAGGCTTTGCAACAGGTCCAAGCTGCTATGAAAGTTTCTTTGACACTCGAGCCATAGGTTCTAGCATATGTAATGGTGCTTTAGACATCAGTGGCAGATAGGAATGCTGCTTAGAGAATTTGGAGAACACTGTGCATGGATATGGATTTGCCTGCCCTAACCATAGTGCTCCTATCAGAACTGCAATCTGTAGACAGAATTCCACATAACACTGGTTCTAATCAAGGAACTCATTTCACAGCCAAATAAATGTAGCAATGGGCCCATATCATGTAATTCACTAGTCTTATGATGTTCTTACTATACTGAAACGCCTGAGTTGATAGTACAATAGAATGGGCTTTTGAAGACTTTTTTACGGTGCCAGCCAGGTAGCAATATTTTATATGCCTGAGGCAAGATTTTCCAAATCAATATCCAATATAATGTGCTATTGGTACAACAGTCAGAATTCATGAGTCCAGAAATCAATTGGTGGATATTGAGTGGCATGACTCACCATTACATCTAGTAGTTCCTTACCTTATTTTTGCTTTCTGTTCCTAGGACTTTATGCTCTAACAATCTGAATGTTTTTGTTCAACAGAGGAAGAGTGCTTCTATCAGGAAACACAATAATGATTCCATCAATCTGAAAGTCAAGACAAGCCCATTTGTGGCTCCTTTTGCCTCTAGTTACTTCATAACTAGCAGAATGCCCAATTGCTTCAAAAGGCAAGGAAAGGAGTTGTAATGTTGGCTGCAAAGATTGGTCTGATCTTCCAAGGGGAAACTGACCTACTGCCTTATAATAGAAATAGAGAAGAGTTATGGCTAAGATATCAGAAAGCCCTTATGGCATCTATTAGCATTACAATGATCATTAATTAAGGTCAGAGAAAAATACAATAGCCCAAACAAGACAGGCCTAGAAATGACTCCTAACCTATAGGAATGCAGGTTCAGGGTACTTCACATGAATGACACGAGGCAGCTGATTTGCCTGCTAAGGACAAAGGGAATACAAAATGGGAAGTGGATAAAGGTAATAGACAGAAGAAAAGTTTACTACTCAACACACTTGATCAAAAACAAATAAACAAACCAAAATAAGTGAAGAGTAGTAAAAGTAAAACTAAAATCTAAGTTTTCTGTCTCCTACCATAGTACAATTTTCAGCAAGACCATTAAAGAGAAGCTTATTTCAAAAATGAGGTAAAAGAATATGTAAGGATGTATTAAATCATTAATGACAGAATGTTGGCTATCAGCTAATAGCCAGCTAGTCTTCAAAACACACTTCTCACTACCACATATTCCATTGAATTACAGACTAATTAGCCATTCTCCTTTTTTATCCTGTATAATAATTATCATCACCTGTTATTTATTTTACTTGAAGATTTTTGTAGCCTATAGTTACTCAATAGAATAAGACCATAAGAGGAGGGAATTCTGTCAATGTTGTTTACTTCTTAGAAAAGTACTGAAACATTATTGGTGCTCATCAAATATTTGTTTTAAAGATAATAATCAGAGGGAAATTATATATAAAAATTGTTGTCTCCTCTTAAATAGGAAGTAGTACTGAATGCTATGTAAAATTTAACAAAACTGGTTTAGCCTCTCTCATTTCAACTGGAGTGTTAGGAGAAACTTGCAGGAGCAGTTAAACCACTTCTTATTAACATTGAAACATACAGTCAGAAGTCATTCTATTACACAGTTTCTTTATTCTAATAGAGAAGCTATCAGAACATAGATAAAGAGAATTAGCTAGCTTGTAATTAGACTTCTGGGACACTAAAGGATAACTGTTTCAGTTTCAACAGCCTATACTGAATACATTAAATATACTGTATTACATTGACACAATGAAAAAAAGTGGCATTAGTATGCACTTAAGCAGTACATGTTTGTTAAGAATTTCCCTGTTCAGTAGTGGTACAAGCTGTTTACAAAGCACTTCTACAAAATAGCCCATCATAATGCATAGCACGAATGAGAGACATTCCTTGAAGAAATTTGCATTCTAGAAGCAATGTTTCTAATTGGTGATTATCTATGATATTGACCTATGTACTGAAAGGATTAGAAACTGTCTCAGGTAATTCTAACACACTGATTTGTTGTTGATGATGCTGTCTTTTAGTTCAATTTGCTTTTCTTTGAAAAAAGCTAGATGTGAGAATGATCAGATTGTATTCTCTGCTATCTCATCACTCCCCCAGTTTCATTCTCTAATCTGTTCCCCAACTTCAGACCCCCTGAACTATTATTCCAGAAGTTTTAGCCATACAGATGATGGCATAATTTCAGAAGTTTTAGCCATGCAGCTGAGGTAATATGAGGGTGTTACCTAGTGTGTTGCCATTTTCATCTAGGCTTTGAAGTTCTTTTCCAAATTCATTAGTTTTTCCCACAATTCCTTTTCCTCTAGTTGTAGGACCTGTCTCTATTGGCACACTAGCTGTCAACCAGGGTTTGCTCCTCAAAGATGCTTGCCAAATATACATTGTCATCTCAACAACAGAGAACCCCTCCCTCATGATGAATCACTCTCACTTCCTTTGTGAAAAGACTTATGGGAACTCTGATTTTAAATGCCTCATGTGATTGGGTCAGGACTGCCAGGATGATCTCCCTATCTTAAGGTCAACTGCTTTAGGTCACAATTTAATTATAGGATTAAAAGCCACTATAGCACAACCTGGAGGATATACAGGAAAATGTTGGGAGACACAATTATGTCTGCTATCAATATAACAAGAAGTCCAAAGATAATTTTTGGTTTTCTAACCAAATTTATTATGATTCCACTCAGAGTCAAACTCAAATGTTCATCCTTAAGGAATCTTTTTTTTCCATCACTTCTCTGAAAGCATAATCCAACTTGGGAAAGGCCCACACATAGGATAAAAAATCACTAAAAAGATGCCATTTTTGGAATACTTCCTCCATCTCTCATAACTTTGCTTTAAGAATGCTTCTAAAGAGTCTTCTCTAAACTCTTCCTATTAAAACATATATGCATAGTTTAAGAACCAAATACTACTATAAAACTTGCAATGAAAACTCATGATTTTATATTCTATATTCTTCTGAATTTTGAGTCCCATTCTGTGGGGAGAATAGACTTCATTACTGTTAGTTGCTCTGTGTGTGTGTGTGTGTGTGTGTGTGTGTGTGTGTTTGACAGAGCGACAGAGACGGAGACACAGAGACAGAGATAGAGACAGAGAGATAAAGACCTTTATATGTTCTGAAATTGAAAGAATGGCTACTTTATGCAATGCCATGATTTTATCTCAGTGAAACTTTGAGAAGAGAATCCATCTTGGTCTTGTGATATACATATAGAACTACAAAGTAAAAAATGAGTATTGATTTAAACCACTAAGTTTGTGGTAATTTGGGTTTGGCTTCAGGAACTATTACAACATTTCAAGCTAAAATATAAAAGTAGAATTAAAAATACAAAACTTAATAATTTGCTAGTCATAATTAATACTTTTAATTATAACTCGATTTTGAAATCTGTATTTGGCATCTACCTTAGCATAACTAGGTAATAAAATTTACTGATGAGCCAAAATATACACTAATATTATATCTATTTTCTCATAGGATATCTTTATATTTTCATTGGAGAGAATAATTATTTTATTTTCTATTTCCTTATTGTTCAATGGATTTATGTCCACTTTATTCTCACACTCTTCAACAGAATACTAAGACTTATTTCATTTGATTAAATGCCTTCGATTTTGTCTTTTGTGTTTTCCTTTGAAACATTCACACTCAGCTGAAAGTACTTTTTCTCCATCCCTTCCCTACAGTCATTATCTTGTGACCCACTCAAAATCATGTTTAGAGTCCCTTCCCTTCTTTGTTAGATTCCCATTTCTTGTACCAGCTACCAGAAAACTGCCATTGAAATTGTTTTTAATGACATTGCTTCATTGTCATTCAACCTTCAGCTTTACTACCGAGAAACCCAGTGCCACTGTGATCTTAAACTTCTGTATGAAGTCTTATTTTCTTTGTTTCATTGCTGAATTTTTTTTCTAGAAGCTTTTAGGACCTTCAGTTTATCTCTGATTTCTAAGAATCTACAATGATGAAGCTTGCCTGATTTTCAGTATGTTAGGCATTTGGCTGGTAATTCTAGAAACACATGCCCTTCAATTCTATAAAATTTTATTTTTAGATTTCTTTTTATTTTGTGACTTGATGCCATCTTTATAATTAGTTGGATTATTTTTGCGCTAACTCATTCTTACATAGGCAACAATGTACAATGAATTTCTGCTCTGTCCATGGTTTGCCCAACACAGAAGAAACAATATTCTTAAACTCTGAAACTTCACTTTTCCCAGCTTCATTTCTAGTTTTAAGAGCCTGAGATGTTCACCACCTGATGCCATCAAAACAAACAATATACTTGGATTTGCACCAGTGGAATTGATATCAAGTTCAGCACTCACTGTCTTTTCTAATCACTTCCCTTTGGAATATTTTTGGCCTCAAGTCCACAGGCCATCATGCCTTGTGAAGGAGATGCTGGTCATCTGAAGAAACCCCGCATTACTGGCTCTCCCGCTTGAGCCATTTCCTGGCACTAGAGGGCACCATCATCTTGGGTCCCTTAAATTATTTTTTTGGTATTTTTCTCTAGTCATCTATATACGCTTTTTATATTTTAACGCACCAATAAAATTACGTATGTTTTCTCAAATACTGTCTTACGATTTTAATGATATTTAAATTCATATATAGCCTTTCTTGGAATTGCACTATGTTGTTTTAGTTAACATAACATACTTTATATTATTGAAATATCACTGTTGTGCTACTACTCCCTGATATTCCTAGCTATTCCAAAAGGGTTTAGTACTTCTTAATTATCTAGAAACCTTTTTTTCAAGCATCAAAACAAGTTTCAGTTGGGTTTTTATTTAAATAGATGAATCCCTTAATTTTGGAATTACTGTTATTTTCCAACACTCAGTTTTTCTTTTACAAAAATATGAAATATTGAGATCTCTCATTAGTGATTTTTAATTTGTAAATTTCCTTATATTAGCAATAAATATTTTGAAATCTAGTTTATACTGCTGTGAATGGGATTTTAGCTTTTCAAGTGTTAATCTATAAATTTTATTTATTCTGGGTACTTGTATTCTAACAGTGTCTGTTTATACATATTTTGTTTTCTAGTAACACATTTTATTTACATTGAGCAACAATATATTGCCACCCTTCTTCATATTTTTAGTCTTATTTCCATATGAACTGAACATTTTCAGAGTGCTGTATATTTAATAAAAAGTATGATAGTGGGAATTCTTAACTTGTTCCTCATTTGTGGACCCCCAAATTCACACGTTGAAATCCTAACAACCAAGGTGATGTTATCTAGGGGGTGGAGCCTTTTTGGGAAGTAAGTATGTCAGGAAAGCAGAGCCCTCATTAATGAGGTCCCAGAAAGCACCTTGCCCTTACCACCATGTCAGAACACAGCTAAGTGCCATCTATGAACCAGAGCATGGGTCTTCACTAGAACTATACCTGCTTTGACCTTGTACTTTCTAGCCTCCAGAACTCTGAGAAATAAATTTCTCTTGTTTAAAAGTCAGCAAGTTTATGGTATTTTTTTGGTAACCTAAACGGACTAATAAAACTTTATATTTTAATATTATTAAAATTAATAGGTTGATAGATAAGAAACTATTACTTCATTTTTAATACATTCAAATGTCAGTATAATATTAAATATTATTTGGTAATCATATCTTTTTAATGTGTAAAATTATTCCTTTCATTGTGTTCATTTGTTTTAATTTGTTGCTTTTTCTTGGGATAGTAATTAGCTATTAAAAGTTATGAGTTAGTGTCTCATGGATAACTTGTAGATTTAAATGATGACAGCACATTGTATGATTTTGCCTTGAATTTCTTCTGCTCTATATGAGCATGTTCTTATTTTCCTTAGATTCAACTGAACATCATGGCTAGATCTCACAAGTTTTCTATTTAAGGACAAGGAAGCTGGAAATTTTACACAATATTCCCAACCTTGACATTTGCCCCTCAGCGTATTCGCTCTGAGAATGTTGAATCCTTAGTACTTTTGCACCACCTTATTGGCAGGCTGAGAAAGTTCTTGAAGTTCTGAAGGAAGGCATGGGCAAAGGTGGGAGAGACAAGGGCCTTGAGAGTGGAAAGCTATCAACCTGTGCAAAACTCTTCACTGCAGCTACGCGGAACTCAGAGCTAAGCCAAATGCTTATGGGACACTAATCCTAATCCTAACCCTAATGGTGCACTTCATTTTTTTAATTCTAAAAATGTTTACCATTAATATTTTAACTACTTGACTGTATATATTTTCCACTAGTCATGAAAAATAAACACAAAGTTTGGATTTAAAGTAATACAACCACGATACAGAGAGAAAATATTTTAACTTGGTTTACCTCAGTCTAACTGCTATATCTCCATTTTTTGAAGTAAGGGAGAATATAGAGTTCAAACCATTTTTTTACTATTACTTTTATTTTATAGTCATAATTTCTCTTCTAGAACTGCTTGTAATATATGCATGATGTTAAATAACCATAATTGTAACAATGCAACCTAATTCATTATTCTTTATTTTCACTTAGTGCCTTTGATGGTACTGATGTACCCACAATACTTATTTTAAATGAGAAGTGACTCATATGGTTTGTAAATGTCTTTCTATGCTCTAACATATAAATATAAATTCCAATAAATTTTATTGCTAACTTAACTTTTGTAAACTTATATATGACTTATTTCCTCTTGTAGGGCTGAATATTCATTGGACCAAATTTATAGCTCTGGTTTTCCTTTCATGATTGGAAGGAAATACACATGCAGATCTATATGTGTATGTATGTGTGTATGTATGTAAGTATGTCTATGTATGGGTGTATATTTTAAACTCAGAGATTTTAAAAGTTAGCAAAATTATTCAAGGTACAAGTACCTTTGAGAAGCTATTTTTCATATAATATTCCCATATTGCTCTCAAATTCATGGTCAGAGTTCTCATAGTTTCATTTTGTTTTAATCTGTGGAAAGTTTTCTTTTAGTATATCTTTCTATATTGTTTCTGTTCTATTTTGACATTTTGTTTAGAGCAATTATTCATGTTCTTGACCTTTATTGCCACCGTTTCTTCAACCTCTCCTTTGCTGTTGTCATCCTTTATTTCTTCCTTACTCATTCTATGAGAATTTCTTAAGCGTTTCCAACATATAATTGTTTGACTTTTCTTACTTTATTGTTTCTATTTGTCTTTAGTTCTTTTAAGTTTAGATTTTTCTATAACTATTGTTTTTATTTTTTCCTTAACTGTATTAGTTCAATTTTCTTAGTTTGGTCTGAATCTGACTTCTTTCAGAGTCAACATTTCTTTGAATTATATCGAAAGCATGACGTGAACTTTTTTATTTCAGTCCAGTGATATATTATTTTCTCAAAACTATTCTCTTCCATTACTTCAGTTGTCATATGTGAAAAGATTTCACATATGTGCAAGATTCTGTTCTGTGTTGTTGCTGTGTCTACACATAATTGAAGACAGTCATTTTCTAGACTTGCAGTTATGAAGGTGTCATACTTCATGTTTTCTTAGAAGCCATGAAAAGCTCTTTTCAGATCTCGAATAGCAGGGATATTACTCTGAGTTTACATAACCTCTTTTGTCATCTGTCTGCCTCATTCAGAGTTATCATAGTCATATTATTCTTTCTAGGGACTCTCTTGTGCTAAGGGATAGCTTTTAAATTTTACTTTTATTTGGTTTATTTTCTGTTCTCCTCTTAGTATGACTGCTCTTTTCCTAAGTCTGGTGTCTTCCATGCCCACTGCTTCCAAATCTTCAAAAGGCCTGTAATCATCCTGTTTGAAAAAATATACTTACCCTTGTTTTTCCTATCTTACCTCATCCTGAGTTAAATTTGTCTAAAGTAGTAAATAATGTCTAACACCCCACAGCCTATCTTCAACTACAGATTTAACATTACTGAACAAGTGAAATTAAATAGTATGTTCTATGAAATCTTTGTTTAATTCTTA
>RJWT010020112.1:0-18113 GCA_004365215.1 Cuniculus paca
TATATATATATATATATAAAATAGAGATCATATCATTCAAATATAATTAATCTTACCAGTATTACATTTTAAAAATGCAGATAGGTTATATTGGAATTCTATTTTTAAAAACTAATAACTCCTTAAGAGTTCATTACTTCAAATGCATGCTTACGTTTTCAGTAATTGTTAAATGGAACACAAGTTCTATTAATAATTTTAATAATAGTTTCATAAATTATCACTTTTGCAATGCAACCAACTCATTTTCTTTAGATACAAAAAAAGTAGATAAGAAATCAAGGAGAGTGTAGATTATTTGTATAAATATTCACTTTAGATTACCTGTATAATTTATGAGGAGATAAATTAAACATGCATAACTCTATCCAAACATTTGCATATTTGGTTAACTTATAGTCAGTGTATAATGAGTACCAATACAGGTACAAAAATAGTGACCAAAGGTTATTTTTTAATTTTTTTATTAGAAATAATCCAAAAATCAATTAATAGAAAATTTTTAAGGTTTTACATCTGATTTTGAAGATTTTCAACTTTACCCTGTATTAGGAAAGGGTGTTGTCATAACAATACTGATCACAACTCATGTAAAATATGCACAATTTTTCAGATGTCTGAAAATTTGGAAATTATCACTGAAAAGTTTATCTTTTAATTATAAGAAGAAATAGCAGTCTCAAAGCCTCCACCAATGTTTGCCTTCTCTGGATTGCAGTTCAAAACAAAGAAAGCGATGATTTCAAAATGAACGGTGTCATAAAAAAAATAATTCTGAATGTGCTAGGTGAAATCGTTAAGCCACATATATTAGCATCATATGATTTCAAAACAAAAATAAAACAGTTAAAACTGTTTTGGTAATATAGTATTCTTCCATAAAAGCAAAATGAATTCATAGTCATGATTTCTGCCTATTTGATTTCAGTCATACATAGTAACGGAAAAGAGCTCCAAGGTTAAAATAATCCCACAATTAAAATATGGAGTAGTGAAGCATATGGTGCACCTGTAATTTCCATGTGCCTCTCATATCAAGCAAACCTGGACACACATATAAAGAATCAAAGAGACTCAGGAACACTGGCAAAAGAATTCACCAAGTCCTGACAAACTCATAGGGGCTTTTGCTTTATCACCAATACCATTGATTTGTCACCAGTATGCAAAACTCACTGTGCAGCATCAGGTCCCCTGCTGGCACTTTCTATGTTACTGCACTCAGTACCCTCCAAGTCTGTCCCCTCACTCAGTAATGACGGTGGTGATATGATTATCATAGTAATGATAGTTGACCATGTGCAGTTATGGGTTTGACTACATTAACTCTTTAGTTCTCACAATTGCCCATGAGGTGAGCGCATTTAGTAATGAGAACACAGGAGTAAGGCTGGAATAAATTCCCAAGGTCACTCAGCTAGTAACAAAGATTGTAAATAATCACATGTTGGCCATCCAACAACAAAATCCGTGTAGTAACTCTTACTCATCAAGTCAGGATTTTTTTTCCACTTGAAAAAGTCCTAAAATTTCTCTGTATGTTCTCCTAAAGTTATATATTGAATTTCACGACTATGGTAGAATACCTATTTATGTGCAAAGTTGCAAATGGCAGATGATAAAGTATCTTCCATTGATGTACTTACCTCTAAGGAAGAATCAAACCTTAAAAGAACAAAACTGAATTCTAGGACTGAACTTCTATGTAACAGGCAAAATGAAGATAATTTTTTTTCTTACTGGAGGTTACTATAAAACAGTACCTACATAGACAACTAATTCCTCTGACACTTATGAACTCCAGCAGGTGGATACTACAGTTGATGGGATGTACCTATAATCAGGAAAAATGAATATATG
The DNA here is from genome assembly GCA_004365215.1 of Cuniculus paca. Lineage (NCBI taxonomy): Eukaryota > Metazoa > Chordata > Mammalia > Rodentia > Cuniculidae > Cuniculus > Cuniculus paca. The sequence continues at coordinate 1,861 of RJWT010020112.1, forward strand.
TCAAATATATGAATATATGAATATATGTCAAATCTTTGTACAATCAGTGATCTTGAACACAACTATGAGAAAAATCTAAAGACCAAATTTTGCCAAATTTTGTTTGACTTTTTTTATAACATTTGAAAAAATATTTCTGCCAGGTGCGGTATCACTATAATCTCAGAACTTTGGAAGTTTGAGGCAAGAAGATTGCATGTTTGAACCCACCTGGGCCACTTATCAACCTAGAGCCACTCTGTCTCAAAATAAAAAGTTTTTTAAAAGAGCTGGTGATACGGCTCAGAGTGAAGGCTCTGGGTTCAATCATCAGTCCCACAAAAAAAAAATGACTGAGGTTAATTTAGTAATCTGAAAAGTATTGCTTTTGCATTAATAGACAAAAAACCTCAATAACAAATATACTGATTCATAAAAAAGCATTTTAAAACTATTTTGAAAAATTTTGACTTTATAGTTACCCCTCACCTCAGGAGTTAAGAAAGGAATACACTGTCCTGGACTATTGAATTTTAAAATTCATTACTAAGAAGAAAGCTAGAAAAATATAGCTATTTGAGCTCAGGTGCTGCCAATTATATGACTCAGAGCATTACTATGAATTGAAGGCAACTGCTTATTTAAAAACCTGAATTAGTAACTTAGCAGGCAGAACACAATAGTATAGCACTGCATAGCAATGATCATCACAGGACAGGAGGAAGAATTAGAGTCGCTGTTGAATGGGTATAAAATTTTAGTTATTCTAGCTTAATAAATTCTAGAGATATAAGGAATAACATAGTCCCTGTGATGGGAAATATCATAATGTACACCTTGAAGCTTGATTTCATGTTAAGTGTTTTTACTAGCTAAAAGAAAGGAACATGAAATATTGGGTATATGGATATGTCTATTACTTTGACCATGATGAATGAATAGTATCAAAGATGTTTGCATACACCCAAGATCATCAAATCATGCACATTAAAAATGTATCTTTCTTTCCATATAGATCACATCACAATAAAATTATTTTTAAAAATTGACATAAGAACAAAAACTTTATCCACCTCTACAGTCTTACCTAAAATGATTTTAACATCTGTTTATGTACATATATTGGGCTACTTCCTAAAGAAAAATAACAATCAGAGTAATAATCATTATGAAATAATAGGACACCTTGTGTTATTTGAAGGAGTTTTACTCTCCTATACACACTATGTTCTGAGATTTCTATTTGAAATATTTATCACTTCTTTTGAGAACTCACTGACATAAAATAACTTGCAGAAAATCTATAGTGGATACAAGCAGAGTCTGAATACATATAAGTACAAACTCCTGAAGTAATTTTGATATTTTATCTCAAAAACTTACCTGGTTTACCATAAGAGTCACATAATTATTTATGATAAAAGTAAAAATGATATTGAAATATAATTGTAATAAGTTCTACAAATATTTTCCTCTATTGCATCTCTGAACTGTATTATTTTTAAGTGAAAAGAAGGGAACAGAATTGCAGCTAACATTCTGGGAATATTATTACAACACTGGGGACTTTTCTGCAGTATATTTCTAAGCACAGAATGCCATCCATCAAGGGCTTAGGCGGTGTTCAGTTGAGAAGCATTGCGAGCTAATATAGAGATGATGGAATCTGAAGATAAGACGGGCATTACTGCATTGTGTTTTATAAAAATAAATGTGGACATGCTGTAAAGAATGAGCTGGAATGAGAAAGCTGGTACAGTGGTTTAGATGAAAGCTGAATGGGTGGAAATAAGACATTGGCAGTAGATTTAGAGGAAGGAGAGCTATTTGGAAAGGAGAAAGTCAAAGAGAGAAGGATGTCTAAGATTCTATGAAACTTGTAGTACAGGACAGAAAGGGCTAAACATACAAGGTGTTTTTAAGCATTCCTGTCATGCTTCCCCAAAGTCAGGCAAGGTATTAGCCCATCTTAGGACGAACCTGAGGCTCAGAAAGCTAAGTAACTTAGCGGAGTTCAGGCACTACCATCAGTCACACATGAACTCTGAGAACAGACTACAGTGGCACTGCGTTTTGCTATTTCTCTTGTTTCTTTCCTACTGCATTCTGTCCTCATGTGGTTATCAACCCATGCAAACTATCACTGTGCAGCAAAAGGAGAGGCCAGTGGATCCCTCTGCATCCTTCCTGTCACAGTGATTGATTAAAAAATGAACACTTGACCCAAATATAGATCCTTGAAAAAAAAATTAAAATGTAAGGTTTGTGTATAGGGGAGCAATGAAATTAAGGAACCTGGAAAGATAGCAGTATGGGTTAAGGTCATATATTCAAGAGTATCACAGTAAGCTCTGTAATTTATTTTTATCCTCCTTTCTTCCACTTGCTAGAAAATGCCAGGAGGAAAAAGCAAATGAAGATACACTTTTTATGATCTTTGTACTAAATTTCAAGTTCATAAGTTGCATATAATCATTTACTCGATGTCTTAGTCACTTTCTTGTCACTGAGACACACTACCTAACACCGACGACTAACAGAGGTTTATTTTGTCTCACAGTTTCAGAGGGCTCAGTCCATGCATGGTTGGACAGCTTAAAGGGAAAAAGAGTATGGTAGAAGAGTTTGGTGGAAGAAACCTCAGAGCATGGTGGCCAAGAAGCAGAGAGTTAGGAGTTCGAGAGGCATTAGGGAGGGAGATATACTCTTCACATCTCCTCCCTCGGTGAACTGCCTCTTCCAACTTTCTCGCCTACCTTCCAGCAGTGCATTCAGCTGTGGATTCATCAGTGAGCTCATTCACTGGCATTAGCTTATTATATAGTAGGGAGTACAGCATCTCCCAGGAGCCAATCATCTTTCACACACATGAGAATTGGGGAGGACATGATAATAACTAACTCAATAATCTTCATCTGTAAACTTCACTCACATGTGGACCCCTTGCATTGTTTTGAGGTCTAACCAATATTTACTCTCCTAATAGTGAGTAGAACACAAGACATAGGCTTGGTTTCCATTTCCTCAGAAATCTACAGTAAGCATACAGAAGTGGTAGCTCAGATATAAAAGAGCTGATGGAAAAGACAAACATCCAGGGAAAGACTAAAATTGAACCAATCTACACAATGAAAAATACAATCAAATCACAGCCATGGATTCATTAGTGAGGGAAAATCCAGATACAAAGGAATATCCAGATACAAAGCTACAGGGTAGAACATGACAAACCAGACAAATTTAAGAAGATTCAAGATAAAAGAGAGAAACGATATCCTACTTCAAATTGTGGAGCTTAAGCCAGCCTTCAGAGGCCCCATAGCTTTAGAGTTAACATAATATTTTCAAAGCATACCAAGATTAAGAGTAAACCTGAATTAAAATTTGGCAGTTAGGAGAAAATTAAAAACTGTAACCATATCAGTTGCAATAATCTCAGTAAGTAAGCCAGTCATGGTGGCACATGTCTATAATTCCAGCACTCCAGAAAACTGGCCCAGAAAGATCAACAATTCAAGCCCAGCCTAGGCAACTTAGTGAATTAGCAACACCTGTCTCAAAGATAAAAAATTAAAAAGGGCTGGAGGAAAAAGGCAGGAGGTGTAGCTCAACACAGAGGCCCTTGGTTCAATCCACAGGACTGCAAAAAAATCGGTAGGTAAAAGAATGCAATAGAGCTGATGAACAGAAAGAGAAAAATGAAGGCTATAATGCTTGGTTAATGAAGAAAGGAGACAGCAGAGTGTAGGAAGAGTGTTTTAGATTGAAAGAAATATTAACAAGCTTAGAGAGGAGAAAGTCAAGGTTCAAGGAAATACAAACAGAGAGAGAGGAGTGCAAAAGAGAGTGACATACACAGCAGGAGAGAGAAACACAGAAGTTGGTGGAGCACGAGCCTAAAGAATGAGCCAGAATAGAACACCACGACATAAGTGAAGGATGTGCCTTGAACAGAATCATAAACATGCATTCCCAAGAGCCCTGAAGGGGGCAGAATCCTGTAAATGTATCCCCACGCTGGTCAGTGTAGTCACAGATGTGAGGGGATTCACACAATTTATGTGATGCAGGGGTCATTGTCTGAGTATTAAGGCGTGAATTGTGGAGGATTTGAGTGGGATGTTCATTTGGAATAAGTATGAAAGAGAGGGAATTAAGCAAATATAAGGAAGAGGATAGAGAAAGGATATTGGGGATTCACATGATAAACAAACTGAATTTGTAGAGGAATCAGTCCACTGACACAGAGATTTTTCTGTACTGAGTGATCACATACAGGGGCAGGAAGATCAGGTTACGTAAAATACATAGTGATTTATAAAGAAGGTTATGGATACAGGCAGGAGAGTGCCTGAAATGTCAAGAATCTGAAGATAAAAAAACACAGACCAACAAAAGGAAAAATGAGCATTTGTACAGTGTTTGCAATCAGCCTGCCACTTTTCAAGTACTTTGCCTGCATGATCTTACTTAGCTCTCACAAGAACACTAGGAAACAGTGCTTATTTTACAAGTGGGTAAAATGACATTTAAGGAATGAAAGTTACTTTGACCTAGATTACTAACCTAGAAAGAAAGGAAGTTAGGATGGAGGCATGGAATGTTCAAATTTAAAATCGCAGACATGGAACCAAAGAACCTGGGCATATTTGAACACAATTAAGTGTTGTAATCAAATAAAATCTATAGTAATAATTTGACAGATAGTAATGACACTCATCATAGTTGCTACACATAAGGTAGCTATGCATAGATGATGAGCAGTTTTCATTATTTCTATTGATGGCAATCATTAACATTAATTTTATACACCAAAGTCAAGGGTTTTTTTTTTCCCTGTTAGTTTTCTGACATCTAGACAAACCTCAGTGGTGGCAGATATTCCTGATGCGAAGGAGAGAAATCTCTCTAGCAGTAATTTTCGTATTTTACCAGGTTTCTCTTTCATTTCTCCTCAGTGCACTCAATAACACCTGGCACTAAAAAGGAGAAGAGGCCTATTAATTGTGTAGTGAATAAAAAGAAAAAGAGCAGAGAAGAATCAATTGCCCTTCACGATTTAAGATGCGAAGTTCAAAAGACTGATGCAAAATGATCATTTTACTTAGCCCAAGACAAAGGCTGTGAAAGGCTCATCATTTTTGCTTTGTTGTATCTGAGTACATGCGGAGCCTAGGAAGTGGATGTACTAGGGACTGGGTGAGACTCCCTAGGTTCTGAGATCGACTCTGCTCCTTTTGCGATGAAGCCAGGATAAATTAGTGAGATTACAGAGAGGTGGACTCAAAGACAGTTGGACGGTAAATTCTCTTTTAACTATTATTAGTACTTAAGCAACTTAAGATCCAGCAAGTTGACATTCCAGAGCAGTACAGCTCCTAATGAGGCTCTGACTTTTCTGTTATTACCTGGCCAGCACGGAAAAGCTAATCTTCCAATTTGACGTTAATATAGGATGAATCTCTGTTTTGAGGATGGAAAATTATAACTACAACCTGCAAAGAAATCCCAAATTGTAGTCTGATGTGTTTCCATCTCAGCCCTCCAAGATTAGAAACCACAAGGAAGACTTTATGAACCTACTGTACATACGAGGTGTGATCAAAATATGGTGAATGCTTAAATTATTTTTATCAGTATATGTGTACAGTGTATAATGAATATCTTTATTGTGGAGAGTTGGTACATGCACATGTCACATCTTAATCTTTTTTACCTCCCCTTCCATCTCCACTGTCCTATCACTAGATCCCCTCTCCTTCTGTAGGTCTACCTCCTTATTTCCTAATATTTATCTTTTATTTTGCTGTTTATTTATACTTTGGGTTTCTCATACAAGATAAACAATGGAATATTCAAATCTTTGTGTCTCATTTCTTTCACTTAACAGTTATTACAGAAAAAAACATTTGACTCATATTCTCTCTCAAAGTACTCCCCTCACCTCACAGACCCATAATTCTTGTCACGTTCTGCTGAAGTTCTGGAAGTCCTATTCCATGTCTTTAGTTGCCCTGTTGAGACTTCCTAGATGTCCTGACTTAACTCAAAACTTTACCCTTGTGGTCATTTTGGCTTTTGGGAAAGAGCCACATAGTGTAAGATCCAGTGAATGAGGGCGATGAAGATGTGCTGTGATGTTTTTATGAGCCTGCCTTTATGATGGATGGCACTTAGCAGAAGCATTTTCTGTAATTTCTTTCATTTAAAAAAAAAGATTAGTAGTATAGTTATCTATCATATATATATATATACATATATATATACATATCAAAAAGAACAGTTTGTGCTTTCATTGTTCAATTGATCATTTTTATGCCTATAATCTGCAATCTGAACAACTACTTTGAAGATAACAATACGCAATATATTAACCAGTGTTAATCACTTATTATTTTATTTTGAAATTCTGTATCATCATTTTTATTCTTTTTTCATTTTAAAATAAAAAGTAAAAAATAAAAAAGCTGGAAAAAACACAGAATTTCAAAGCAAGATAATAGGAGAGTAACAATAGTTAATATATTGCATATTATTAACTTCAGAGTAGTTATTCAGGGTACAGGATATAGCCTGAAGTATTCTCCAAACAATATAAGCACAAGTTTTTCTTTTCAATGAACTAAGAAAAACTAGCAGTATAACTATCTTACCTATCTTGTTTATGTATTTTTTTCTTTTTTCCCCTTTCCTTCCTTTTCCCTTTTCCCCATCATAGTCTCTCTTTTCTTTTGAACAGTTTCTTCTCAATTCACAAGATCTATTGTACATTTGGAGTATTTTTTATTACACTTCACAAGAGAATTTGCAGAACTGCTTCAGAAAGTGACCAGGACAATGGGATGAGTGTTGAAAGCAAGGGAGCATTGTGTCTTTTGTTATAAATCCTTACATCTGTCTGAGGATGTTTATCTGGGCTAATTTTCTTTATTTCTTTCTCTTGAATACCATTATTTTTCTAAAGCTTTTCTAAAATGTATTTTTCTTACTTTTTGTGACTTTTGCTTTTCTCTACATCCACAGATCCTTGGTTAGCGGTTTATATTTAAGAATGTAATTGCCAGGTCATTTCTCAAGTATTCAAGTGGGCAACAAGCACCAGGAAAAATGATGAGTATCATTAGTCACTTTGGAAATGAAAATCAAAATCATGCAGAGAAACCACTTCTCACCTAGGAGGAGAGCTATCACCAAAGTGATAAATATACTGGAGTGATGGCTTTTGCCTTGTGTGGCAAAGGTCTCAGCACAACAAAAACAAGCAAAAAGGACAGATGTTAACAAGTGTCAATGAAGAGAGGAAGAAATTGGAATTGCATTATGGTGGAAATATAAAGGGCAAAGTTATTTTTAAACCAGCTTTATGGTTTCTCGAGATGTGAAACACAAATTTATCATATGACAAAGCAATTCCACACTTGAGTAAATATCCCAAAGAAATGAAAACATATGTTGATACAAAAATGTGTACACAAATGTTTATAACTATTGTACATTGGTCATAATAGCAAGGAAGTAGAAAAAATCCAAAGTCCCTTAAACTGATGAATGGATGATTAAATCCATATAATGGAATATGACTCATCAGTGAAAAGGTCCTAACATGGACTGTAAAATGAACGAACCTTCATAACATGAAGTGACAAAGCATACCAAACTATGTCCTATATAATGAAAGCACAGCGTGCTTTATTCGACATCATATTGTTAATCAGTGGAAGAAACAGGAATAAAATTCAAGTTTTCTGCCTTTCAGACGCATGCACACTACTATCTCCCTCAACATCCATCTGCATTGGTTGCTCAAAAGGGTGCGGAACACAGGAAAGTATGAACGAAAACGTGTAAACAGGAAAACGCTGAGTTGTTCAAGGCTCCAGAGTAGCGTACTGAACCGTGGAGGAGGAAACATATCAGGTAAGGTGTTGTAACTCATAGTAAAGATTTTTCACTTTAATACAAGGAAAACTAGAAGATGCTGAAAGGTTTCGATAGAGGTTTTAGCCTCATTACATTTTCAAATTTAGTACTCTGCACTGCAAAGAATAGATTAGAGAGACATAAAAGCAGATGAAGAGAGACCAATTAGGAGGATATCACAGGAGTCAGTGTGAGATGTTTGAATTAGGACAGCGACCGTGGAAATGGAGAGAACCACATAGAGCTAGAACAGTTTGGTAGTAAAATCAACAACTAGTTTTATAAGGTGCAAGAGGAGAGAAAAAGTGATGTGCGGATTTCTAGTATGAGCAAATGGATGATGCTTCTTCTTTCATTTAATGGTAGGAAAACCTGGAGGAAATTCAGATATTCTTAGAGAAAATCAAGAGCATAGTAATGGATACCGGGAAGAGGAAACGATTTATTTCCGCGCCATCCCTATGTTCCTGACTGAGATGCTATCACAAAAGACAGATTCACAAGAGAAAAGCATACAAATCCCTTTAGTATAAATTTTAGTTGACACAGGAGCCTTCAGCAATGAAGATTCAAGGAAGTTAGGAATTTTGTATCTCTATAGACAGTTGTGCAGAAATACAAGGGATCAGATCGGCATGCTCTAACGCTAATAAAGAAGGGACAACAGCAAGTCCATTTGTTCAAATTCTTCTTGGCATCTCCATCTTCATGGATAAAAACGTTCCTTTCCTTTGGGGCCACGGAAGGTATTTATGCAGTGCAAATTTTATGATGTGCTTTCGAAGAACGTCAGAGAATCCTTTCATGGCCCGCTTCAAGGGACAGGGTGAAAGAAGGGCACAGAAAACTTCTTGCTTTCTTTATCTCCTTAAATGCCGAGGCGCCCTATTTGGGGGATATATTTATTCTTTCTGTTCAATTACCTAAAGTATTTTTACTTGCAAACACTATTTAGTTAATGGGTTTTTCTCCTTCCACCCCACCAAGAATTTTGTTATATAAAGTCTACATAAAATGTTTATATTTTAATTACATTAACAGAGCTAGGGAAAATTTTATATGCAATATTACATTGAATAAATATTAAATTTTAATATTCTTCATAGAAATATATAAATATTGTATATGACGCTCCCTGGAAAGAAGAAAATGGATTCAAATGAAGTTTAAGTAGTTTCAGTTTTTTTTCTAACCCATAATCTAGGTTTACTTGTGTCCTTACAAAGTAAAACTGACATTGATTGGTTGTTCAATTGCTGTAAAAATATAAACTTTCAGTTTCTGTTCTAGAGTTTTTGAGCTAGTAGAAAAGGACTTTTCTTCTTGACCGATAGAGAATTGAAATTCCCTTCACATTTGATCTAGATTAAAATATCATTCTTTTTTTCCATTATACGAGCAGAAGCAGAAATAGCCTATTTCTACCACATAGGACATATTTTACTTTCAATAATGATAATAAAAATACATTCATAATTTTATGGCCTGTAAGACAAAAATGTACTTTGAAAGTTGATCACTGCAAGTGCCACATTATCCTATGATAATTTCTTTGAACTGTGTTACAGAATACTATCTCTGAACTTCAGGTAAGAGCTTGAAAGGAAAACCAGAATTTTTCCTTGTAAGAGTATTAAATATTTGTGTTGTTTTCTAGTTTCTCTTTCTTTTTTCTTGATTTTTTTAAATTAACACATAATAATTGTACATGTTTATGGGATACAATGTGATAATTCTATACATGTATGTAATATGTAATGATCAAATTGGAATAATTAGCACCTCTTTTTCCTTAAACATTTGTTTCTTTTTGTCAGGAATATTCAAACTCCTCTCTGCTACTTCTTTGTAACGTATGCAATAATAAATTACTGTGATATACTGTCATTATTTAAGTATATCAGTATGTTAATGATATACTGATAAATTGTTTAAAGTCATGGGTGTGTATAAGAAATTAAGTAAAAATACAAAATGAGAATTAATGTGTTCTTTGCAAAGATCGCTAGATGATCTCTAGATATTTCTTGACCTCACAATAGAAATAGGGCCATAACTTATGTAGCATGTGCTTAGTTCTCATTTTGTGCTGGGGACCATCACACATACTATTTGATCGCATATCTTAAGCAATTCAAATGAGGCAGGTGAGGAACGGAGAGCCTGAGTGACTTAACAAGAGTCATCAAGGTGTATGTGGCAAAGATGAGACTCAAACCTGGACCATCCACCTCCAACATCCAGATTCCACTCTCAGAAAAATAAAGCTTAGTAATTATTGTTAAATATCTTGGGACACTTGAAAGAATTGAAACTTAACATTAAGAACACTTTATTGACATATTATTAAAGAAAAATACTGAGTAATTGGCAGGGGGACTTGGAATTCTTCATGGTTTTTTTTCTGCTCAATTTTCTGAAGGTGAAATTGAGAACCAGAGACTCATACTTCCAGTGGCGTATTAAACAGTTGTTTTCTCTAAAATTTTCAAAGCTATTGTGTAATAATTTTAAAGAAAAATGGAATTAATATTTCCATAAAGTACATAAAGAGGCCAGCAATTCAGATCTACACACTAATTTCTCTGCAGAACAATAGTCTCAAGATTCAAAATGTCAACAATTAAGGGTTGAAGTATTGTTTTTATAAACCCAACTAGATGCTGGTAAATGAAACTGAATCCAACTAAAGAATATTCCTCATTAAAAGAAAATGCCAAGAGCTGGATCGTAGTCAGGCGAGTGAAATAGCAACAGTTGCCATAGAAGCGAATTAAAACAGATAGAAAAGACCACGATTTATCAGATCTAACACCTCAACTTGCATCTCAGTAATTACTTCATACCAGTGCCCCTTTGAGGTAAAATCATTCTGCACTGGTTGTTGTAAGAGCATGCTGATTTACCGTTAGACTTCAGATTTTTCACAGCTCCTATAAAAACTGTTATTGCGATTCTTGTTGACCTTATTTTTTTTTGCATTGACTTCAGCAGTCATTACTACAAACTGCTAAATTTTTTAAATACAAAATATCAGAAATTTTCTCAAATTTATTAAATTAACATATTCATGAAGAGAAATATACTAATTCCAAGATTAAAAGTGAACATGACTGTTTTAGGAAACAAAAGATACTATTCTTCTGTACACATAATACTTAAAAGCTTGATTAAGTTGAACATGCATGTTTAAAACAGGGTCCCTCTGATTCCTCATCGATTCATTCCCTATATAGGAACAGGTTTCACTGCGGTGACGTCAACCTGCATATTTTAGATTGAAGATATGATCTTCTGGCCCAATATATTAAGATATGCATAAAGGCCCCAGTATACCTATAAACACACACTCCTCCACTTTATTTCCCTAAATATAGGTATGCATACCTTTCACTGTAAAGTTAAGAACATTTATTCTACTTTTCCACCACCTTCAGTCACTGCTAATGACCAAAAGATCTCCAATACCCTACTAAACTATTGAAATGCATATAGATTGCAGAAACTGCAAATAAAAAGAGCTTTGTGTTCCCTAGTTACATTTTATTAGCTAAAACCTACGCATTTAATCACTTTGGTTTATTTAAACAGGTATTTTTCATGTAACAAAATAGGCCTAATTTATTGAGCCTTTCATTGTTTTATGACACTTTTTACTTGATCATTCCTCATGTTAGAAATTATGAACATAAATGGAGTAATAACTTGGTTGTTACATATATTTCCAATATCTTCCTCATATAAATAAATTCATGTAAATTTTCAGTTGTCATCAAAGAAACCAAATTTTCTCATGAGAGGTCAAGGTTGCATACATGAAATTATTTTATAAATAGCGACATCATTAGTGGCAGAAATCAGTGTGAACTGATGTAACCTGCTCAGTCTTCTTTATCCATTGCCCAAGTGAAAAATATCACTGTGAACCCCATAGCTTGGGCCAAATGAATCTGGGTATTTTCCTCTCTTTTGACTCCCTTACCTCTATCAGTGCATAGAGTGCCCTTTCTAAATAGTTCTGGATATGCCCCTTCTTCAATATCCATGCCAATGTTCAGATTTATAATACATCTCACTTGGATTACTTGATGGCTTGCCTTAATTATACCAGCTTGATTCATTGTGATCTGCACAAGAGATTAATAAACACACTGCTGCCTGTGGCTGGGTGAGTCATGGAGGTGTGTCCTTGGGGTCTATATCTGGCCCATTGCCCCATTCTGTCTAGCGCTACTCCCCTCCTTTTCTTCCTGGTCTTCATGACTTTCTCTTTTTTTTTTAAATTAACATTATTGGTACCATTTAGATATACATAATGATCACATTCATCATAGGAAATATTTGCCTGTACATGATCGATCTACTTCCCCTTTTTTCCCATTCCCCTCCCCCCTTTGACTCTTCTTATCTCTCCTTATTTACAAAGCATCGTTTCCATTTTATCCTTCTTTTCTTTTTTCTCTTCTCTTCCTTCTTTTCCCCCTCTTCCCCTCCCTTGTTCCCTTTCCTTTTTAAAGTTTCTTCCTATTTCAAAATATTATATATTTCTTTTCTTATTTATACTTTTAATTTCTCACACCAGAAACATAATGCAATAGTCACATGTGTGTCCAATTTATTTCAGTTGAGACCATGGTCTCAAGGTCCATTTATTTAGCTATAAATGTCTCAAGTTTATCCTTGTATGACTGAATAGTACTCCATTGGATTTTAAAAAAAACATTTTTTTCTTGATTCATTGATTGATGGGCATTTAGGCTGTTTCCAAGATTTAGCTATTACAAATTGTGCTGCTATAAACATGGACGCACAGATATCACAGTCATATGATGGTTTTAAATCTTTTGGAAAGATATCCTGAAGGGGATTAGAGGTTTGAATAGGACTTCTAATCTCAGTTTTTTGAGGAATCTCCATATTTCTTTCTACATTAATTTCACCAGTCTACACTCCTGTCAACAGTGGAGAAGGGTTCCTTTTTCCCCACATCCTCTCCAGCATTTGTTATTAGTTTACTTTTTTGATGGCAGCCATTCTTTCTGGAGATGGAATGTCAGCATTGTTTTAATTTGGATCTCTCAAATGACCAGTGATGTTGAACATGTTTTCATATATTTATTTGCCATTTCTAGTTCTTCATCTAAGAAGTGCGTACTCATCTCAGATGCCCATTTTTGGACTGGGTCTTTAAATTTGGGGGGGTGTGACTTTTTGAATTCTTTATATGTTCAGATATTAGTCCTTTGTCTGAGAAGCAGATGACTATTTCCCAGTTCTCTCTTCACTCTGTTGATTTCTTTTGCTGTGCAAAAGCTTTTGAATAAGATGAAATCCCAGTTGTTGATTCTTTGTAGTATTTCCCATGAAGTCAGGGTTGTGTTCCTGAAATCTTTGCCTACACCTATGTCTTAAAGAATTCTACTTATTTTATCTTCCAGCAGATTTAGTGTTTCTGTTTTAATTTAGGTCTTTGATCCATTTTGATTTTAATTTAGTGCATGGGTCTAATTTTAGTCTTTGGGATATGGAAAACCAGTTTTTCTAGCACCATTTATTAAATAAGATACCTTTTTTCCAGTGAATATGCTTGTCCTCTTTGTCAAAAACAAGGTGATCAAGTGTGTTTGGCATTGTTTCTGCATCTCCTTCATCTTCTGTTACATTGATTCTCAGCTCTGTCTTGTCTTTTTTGTTTGTTTGTTTGTTTGTTTGTTGTTTTTTGCCAGTACCATGCTGTTTTTATTACAGTGGCTTTATAGTTTAATTTCAAGTCAGGGATTGTGATGCCCTCTGCCTTGCCTTTATTGCTCAGAACTGTTTTTGCTACTCTATGTCTCTTCTGGTTCCAAATGAATTTTAGGAATATTTTCTCCAGTTGTATTAAGTATGCTATTGGCATTCTAAATTTTGATTGCTTTAAATCTGTACAACAATTTTGAAAGTATGACCATTTTCACTATTTTGGTTCTTACTACCCAAGAACAAGGGATATCTCTCCATTTTCTCATATCCTCGTCCATCTCCTTTTTCAGAGTACTGTAGTTCTCAAGGTAGAGAACTTTTCCTTACTTTGTTAGACTGATTCCTAAGTATTTCATACTTTTACAATGACGTTCCACTATGATGTTTCTTCCTTGGAGCCAGTGCCATGGACTGAATCTCCTGAAACCATGAGCCAAATCAAAACTCTTTTGTAAATTGTAGGCTTTTAGTATTGTGTCTCAGAGATAGGAAAGCTGACCAAAACAGATCATATGTCTTTCAACCAGTCTTTCTTCCTGTCTCCTCTGTTGCCAATGCACTCTTTCTACAAATCAAAACTATTCATGGTATCCTGTTTCCAAAATTCACAAAGGATTCCCAGTTGTTTTCAAGACAAAATTTAAACTTTTATACAACTCCTCATGACTTTCACGTTCTGGTCCTTCCTTGTCTTTCCAGTCTCATCTCCTATCATCTCATAAATCCTGATTCCACAGGATGAATGTTCTCTGTTCCCTGTTGTGCCTGGAAGGTCAGTTCCAACTCACTCCCTCTTAGGCTTCTGGGTTTGACTCCCTTAGACTCTGTGTTTCTCATCTTTGTACACATCACTTCACTGCTGTGAGCCTGGGTGTTGTGTTCTCTTCCTATGACTGTGAGCCCCTGAAAAACAAAGAGGCTTTTAATTTCTAGACCATGTTTTCAATATATAGCCCAGTGCATATTGATTTTTAAAAGCCTGGACTTTTGAGGAAACTCATTATTTTATCAGACACATTATCTCATTGTTCCCACAAATACAACAAAACATCTTAAGGATGCTATTGATGAGTTCAGGACACATGACCCAAAATACTTGGAAATGAAGAAACTTGAGGAAAAAAAAGAAGCAGGAAGGTCACTCTCCGTTCATCTCCTGCCCTTCTTTCCTGAGACACATCAAAAAACCTAGAAAATATTTCTGACTTTCCTCTGAAGCAGATCAGTAGACACTCATAAGTGAGGTGCCCTTTTCTTACTTGGACGAAAAGAACATTCAGGTCTCTGAAGGTGATCGATTGCAGAGAAGAATGAGAACAAACAAGCTTTGAGAGTTCCCCTCAGCTTATCGCTGACCACCTGTAACAGTTATACTTCCCCATGACTATCCCCTTCATGAAATGCAGGAAAAAATACACAGGTTTGTATGTATTTCCTTGTGTGTTCATTTCTTTACCCAAGCTCCTGTGTCGTGTGAAACTTATGCTAAGTAAATTTGTATTCTTCAGTCTTGTTATAAAGGCCTCACCTGTAAACCTAGGCTGGGTGAGGAAAGCATATTTCTTCTCCTCTATACTGTCTCCTCAGTATAGAAAGTTTACTTTGAATTTAACTGTATGAGTCTAGGGAAAAAAAATTAAATCATATACTGTAGTGCTTTATGATAAGGAGAAATAGCAAGTTTCTTGGGTCTTTTTAAAAATGGAAACTTGAGTATTTCTTACTCTTAGAAGTCTTCTGGCTATAATCCAGAACTTTGACAGTCTTCTCTCTCAATTTATTCTGAAAAAATATTCAATTTCCCTTCTCCTATAATTGCCAATTAAAATTATCAGGAAAAAGACATTAACTTGCTTCTTTTGCAATCTCAATTAGCTTAAAGGAACTCAATTTTCAGTTGCACAGCTCCACAGCTCTTCTTCCCAGTGATAACAGAGAAACACTGGACCCCAGCAGTGACACCAGGGCTGTCCATCAGCGTGAGTGTCATTTCTCTTGTTTTAAGAGAGAATCCATGCAAGTGATTTGTATGTGTCTCATTCTTAACTCTCAACGCCCATAGATCACATATACATTAAATGTGTTACCAAAATAAGCTTCATGAACATTTTACAACATGTACTGCATATATATGTATATATATATAGAGAGAGAGAGAGATGTTATATGTGTGTGTGTAATACTATGCATGTATTTCTAACACTGCATCATAGCTTTTTCATAATGTACAAGAGAATGAGTGAGTATAATATGGAGTTTCCCAAATGACATGGTTCCAGTGGTTTGTATGATATTAATTTGATCTCTGCAATCTTTGGGCAAACATAGCAGGTTCAACACCAGAAGTTGATTGCCCTAAACCAGCCTCTTCCTGTCATATAATGTACCACATTATCATTCTCTTTGGGTGTCAAAAATAAAAACTTTGGAACGCAATATGACAAGAGTCCATCATTATACACAGTGTAGATACTATCTTCCTTGTCTAAATTTGGTCTTACTATTTTACTCTCTATCTCATCAGTTTGCATAACTATCCTTCCAGCCAGGTCAGAAATATGAGCAGTACATAATCTCCCCCTCTCTCATCATGTCATAGCTACTGCCAGGTT
>RJWT010020113.1:0-18095 GCA_004365215.1 Cuniculus paca
GAAAAGTGCAGATGGAGGCTGAGCTGGGTGCAGGGTCGTAGGTATCAAAGGGGAAGGATTTTCCGTGGGAGTGGGGCGAGCCAAGGGGGTGCAGAGGGGCCCCAGCAGGACACAGCAACTCCCCAGGGTACAGCGACAGGCGCGTGGGCCCCTCCTGACCGCCTCATCCTCCCTCGCCTTCCTCCCCAGGCCCGAGAGCTCAGCCCCCCAGGAGGCTGGGGGCCGGAGTGGGGAGGCCGGGGCTTTCCCGACAAGGACAGGAGGGTCTCCCACACTCACGCCGCCGCCGCCACCGCACGACCTTCAGCCCGGCACAGCTGGAGCAGCTAGAGTCGGCCTTCAGCAGCAGCCAGTACCCTGACATCTGGGCCCGAGAGGGCCTCGCCCGGGACACAGGTCTAAGTGAGGCCAGAATCCAGGTGATGCCCCGGATCCCCCCAGTGCAGGGAGGAAAGGCAGCTTTCTTTGGTGTCAAGGACTTTCCTGGGCTCAAATCATCATGCGCTTTCCAGTCCCAAGCTGAACGTTCACCACAACACGAGCCTCACCCAACAGTCAGCACATCTCACCTGCACCGTGAACAGACCTGAGTTTAACTGTAGCTCTAAGCTGGGCCACCTCGAATTTCGACACCTTCCCCCAGCCTTTAATGCAGACATGAAGGCCACCAGAAACCAGCCCCACCTGTTCACACGTGTACACAAACTCCTCCCTTGTTAACCTGAGGTGAAACCCTCCCCAGAAGCTGATCTTCTCTGCAACAGTTACACTTGTCCATTATCTTCTTTTCTAAATCTAACCCCTCAGCAATTCCCCATTACCTGGGGAGCAAGAACACCACTGTCCTGTTCGTCCCTTTCTGGTTGGAATGTGACCTCTCTTACACATCCCAAGTTGCAGACACTGGGAGAACTGAGATGCGGGTTGGGGTGAGGGTGCAAGTCTCGCTGTTGTCCGTGCCTCTGGAAGAGCTGCCCTTCCTCTGGGGTGTGGTGATGCCTCCTCCCTGGCCCGGAGCCTCCTGTCCCTGGAGGAGGGGCTGCAGCTCTTGGGCACAGGAAGTCTGATGTGACTGTTCTCCCCTCCTCAGGTCTGGTTCCAGAACCGCAGAGCTAAGCAACGGAAGCAAGAGCGCTCACTGCTCCAGCCCTTGGCCCGGCTGCCTCCTGCCACCTTCTCTGGGTTCTTGCCCGAGTCCCCTGCTTGTCCCTACTCCTATGCAGCACCCCCTCCACCCGTCACCTGCTTCCCTCACCCCTACAACCACGCCCTTCCCTCCCAGTCCTCCGCTGGTGGCCCATTCGCGCTGCCCCCCCAGGCTGAGGACTGGTACCCCACACTGCACCCGCCCCCTGCTCACCTGCCCTACCCCCCACCTCCTCCCGTGCTCTCCCTCAGCCTCGAGCCACCCAAGTCCTGGAACTAAGGTCAGGCAGGTACATGGAGAGGCCATCCACAGCCCGTGGCCCTTGAGAAACAGAAATGTGGGTGGTCCCTTTTCCCCTGGGGGCAAAGTAAGAAATAAGGTGAAGGGCAGCTCAGATACTCAAAATCTAAAGATGAGAGAGCTTGGTGAATTCTCATCCAGGCAATGAATGGCAAGAATCTGGCGAGGTGAACTAGTGAGAGAGACGGGCAGAAAGGCTGGGCAGGGGCCTGGGGAGGGGACTTTGCTGGGGACGGGGCTGCAGCTGGTTAATAGAGGTGACTGAGGAGGTGGCTTGAGGAGCCTTGGTCTCTGAGACCCCAGCAGTCACTAGCAGAGCTCGTGACATGAAGGTCACCCATCCATCCCACCCTGCCGCACCGCTCACGCCGTTCCAGAGCTGGCTCCTGAGTGTGTTCACCTTTCCTTCCAGCAGATTCTCATTTCTCTGGGCCCTGTGTTTTGGGACACATCACCCTCATTGTTTTCCTTAACTGCAGCCCCTCCCGTTTCCAAGAGACCTTGCAAAAGTGATCATCAAGGACTGACTCTCCGTGGCTTTGAACGATGCGTACATAAGCTGAGTGCAGTGGATCACACCTGTCCTCCTGGTGCTCTGGGTGGCTGAGGCGAGAGAAGGGCAGGCTCAAGCCCAGTAAGCTGGGCAGCTTAAGGACTTGGTGAGACCCTGTCTCACAATAAAAAAGCATCCCAAAGAACGCACTTAGGCAGTGTCCAAGCATGGCGTAACACACAAGGGCCTTGAGCACCTCTGGACTTGGTGTTCACAGGAGGTCCCAGGACAAGGCTCCTGCGATGCGAAGAGGTGGCGGGGCCAATCTGCATTCTGCGGAAAGCACCCGAGTGTTGGTTCCAATTCATCCTTGTTAACTTGGGCCATTTCTGATGTTACCTGACAACAGTGTCTCCTTTTTGCTTATTTTAACTTAATCATTAATCGCTAGTAGGACTCAAAATAGCTTCACATTTGTTGGAAATTTATACATTTTTTTCTTTTCCTCATTTCCTCTGAGTTATTTGCATCTTTGTGTATTGATATAATCTTTTATTCATGCTTTAGGGGTATAAACAACTGAACATATATGTTGCAACTGTTTCTAATGCCTTGCTATTTGCTTTTTAAGGCTTTCCCAATGAAGGTTTCCTAGTAAAATTAGGCCGTAATTCCTCCGGCCCCTATTGGATATAATGAACTAAGTTCTGTCTTAAATCCCTAGAATGGTAGCAGTTCTGTAGAATTGGTAGAATTTAGAAATCCGTTTGTTTCTGTGTTTGGTGATCCAGAGGGTAAAAAACCACTAAGAGGGAGCTAAGGGGAAAGAGATTGGACTGAAGTGACCCAACAGATTTCTTTCCAGGGTGACCAGACATCATTGAGAAGGAGGAGGGTGAGGGTGATGGATATGAGGGATGGGAATTCTGGCTGGAAACCAACTTCATAGGATTCAGCTAAAACTAAGCAGTGCACAGATGAACATGGAAATTCAAAAATCAAGGCGTAGTTTGAGAAAAAGAGCTCAGAAGAATCTGAGTTGAGAAGAAAATCTTTGTCACCTTTAAGGGTCACGATTCTTACCTCCTGGAGGCCTTAGGGTCATCTCTTCATCCCCCGGCTTTGGGTGTCACAGTGACATGACAGTGTGCCAGTGTCCTCTCCCTTCATTTCTGCCACTCAGTGGTTCCTGGCATCCCAGTGACTCTTGAAGGACTGCAGAATGTGCAAAATATGCCACCTGGCATGAGAACTGTTCAGAGCCAAAGGCAACTGACAAGAAGCAGATACAAGACAAGTTCTCCTCCCCCTCTTATTTAACTAAAAGCAGGACATAAATGTGTCAGGGAGTCCTGCCTCCCCTCTCCACCAGGAAGCGCAGGAGTCCGCCGCTGGAGTCAAATCTAGGCCGTCAACTCAGAGAGGGGAACAGGGGAATCTACAAAATAAACCTTGCTCACTAGCCCTGGTTCAGAAGCCTTCAGGGTCTCCATATAACTGCCCAGCCCTGGGGAACACTCAGTCTTTTACCTTTAGGTTTAGTATTAACTTAGGGTTTTTGGAGATGCTGTTTATCAGTTTGAGGTAGCTGCCCCTCTACTCTTAAGAGATTTTTTTTTTAAATCATAAATGGATGTTGAATTTTGTCAAATGCTCTTCCTCCGTCCGCTGATGAGATTGTATTTTTTTAGGTTGTTATGACATGGATTATGCTGATTGATTTTCAAATGTTGAACCAACCTTGCATACCTGCAATAAATGCAACTTGGTGGTGGTGATTCTTTTTATACATTGCTATTGTAAGGATCCTTGCACCTAAGTTTACAAAATGATTTGGCAAGTGCCACATTTTCCTCAGGCTGGGTCTTGAGGTCTTTCTTAGCAGAGTGGCTATAAATTCTAGTCCTGCCTGAATGGGGTGGTAGGGATTTGGTCATGAACGTCCTCAGCATGCCTTTGCTGGGCTGCCTCTGATGGCCTAATGCTGGAGCCTCCAACCCATGAGCAGGTGTCTCACAGGAAATTAGTTGATACTGGCAGACCCCTCTTGGCTCTTGTCAGACCTATGTCCTATGTCATGGCTTGTATCTAGATGTCCCCCAAAGCCTCACATGGTCACAGGTGGGGCTTCTGGGTGGTGGCTGGATCTAGGTGAGTGATGCTGGGATCAAGGATTCGTGGTGCGATGCTAGGATTAAAATTTCCCACGCTGGGTGTGAGTGCTACCTGCCCAAAGGGTGGGTAGCTGGATAGGATATAAGGGATAGAAAGAGGGTTATCACTTGTCACTTATCGCTGCCATTGTTTGTCTTCCGCTGCTTCCTGCCTGCTCTGCGATGCCCTCTGCCACACCACCCTGTGGGAGCCAGCTGACTAGGGATTCAAACCTCTACAGACACTGAGCCAAATAAACTTTTCCTCCTTTATCTTTGGGTGTTGGGTATTTTGTCTCAGCAGTGAGAAAAGTAACTAAGACACCTACCTACCAAGATAGCCACTCTCTCCTGGCCAGGGAAAAAGTTAGGTTTGGGCACATTGGTCAAATAAGACATAGAGCAGGCAGCACAACAAACAGACACAGCAGGACCAGGGTGCCACTCAGAGGACAGGGCACATGCCTCACAGGGCCAACCAGAAGTAGGACCCACCTGGTACATGCACGCTTAAAGAGGGCATGGGGAGGAAGAGAGAAACAAGGGCTGTGGCTAAAGTCATCACTGGGGCCCAGGGAATCACCTAGAAGGCTCCCTTGGGAAGATCTCACTGGTTTGAGTGCAACCAGCAGACGAGTTCTTGGAGTCACACTGCATTCTTGTTACTCCAGGTGGGATATTGTCCCTGATTCTTAGCTCCATTCCGTTATGGCCAGAGAACATTTTTTGTGTGATTTAAATTATTTTGAATTTCCTAAGGCTCTGTTTTATAATCAAGGGTATGATCTCTTTTAGTGAGTGTTCCATGGGCAACTGAAAAATATATAAATTGTTTGGTTGTTTTTAAATTTGGTCAATACATTTCCATTTCTTTTTCACTTGGTGTATTCATTCCAGTTAGATCCTATTGATTGATGATGTTGTATGGTTAGTGTCTATTCTTGTTGACTTTCGCTCTAGGAATTCTATCACTTACTAAGCAGCATGTGTGTTTTAATGGGAAAATTCACAACTACATTGGGGACTTTAAAACACACACCAATGTAGTTGTGAATTTTCCCATTTCTTCCAGCTCTTTTGGTTTTTCTTCATGTAGAAGACCATACGGATAGCTCTCCTTGAACACAGAACAGTTACCTCCACTTTCAATAAACCCGGCCCTATCTCCTTGTACTGATCTGTACAGAGCTGGCTAAGCTATTTCCTTTTCCCTTTAAGGGAATTGCTCTAAGCAATGTAAATAGGGTTAAGTGAGGAACTGATGTGTAACCTTTGAAGCCAAGCACCAGCCCTATTTCCTTGCCTGTGTCTCCCTCTAAATGGTTGAGCCCATCGGAGTGGCAGAGCCAACAGCTCCGGGAATGTCATCTGGGTTGGAGCCTCAAGATAAGAGGCCATGACTTCCTGTCTTGGTTACTTTTCTCTTGTTGCTGAGACAAACACCCAACACCCAAAGTGAAGCAAGGAAAGGTTTATTTAGCTCACAATTTCTGGAGATTTCAGCCCATAATCAGCTGGCTCCAAGGCAGGGTGGCATGGCACTGGGGCAACACTTCAAGGCAGCAGCCAGAGCAAAAAGGTGGGAAAACAAGCCTCCTCTCCTCCCTTATATTGTACACAGGCCACCCCCCACCCACTTCAGGGCAGGTGTAGCACTCACAAAATGTCCTTGCCCTCCTTTGCACAGGATGAGGATATTTACAAAGTAAGAACCCTGGCTCCCTGCTGAGTCTCTCAGTTAAACTTCTAAACTTCTCAAGCTGACACAATGTATCAACCATAACACTTCCCATGGCAGAAAAAGTTTGCATATCTGAACTGAAGCACCAGTCCCCTAACTGTAGAATGCTACCTCAATTGGGTTATGCATGTTGGTCTTTCTGCATACCCTTCTCTCTGCAAAGGTGCTTTCCAGCCTCCTACTTAGCTCAGCTCACATTACTCACATAATTCCTGGCATTCTCACTGTGACTCATCCTCAAGCCACTCTCTTCTTTACAAATTAATAAATTCTGGATTAGGCCCTGAGTCAAGGTTTTTGTTCTGTGAACCCTCATCTGGCGTGGACTCAGGACCCCTTGGCTGCCCGTAACTGTAAACATGTCTTAGTGTCTTTATTCTGGCCGTGGGTTGCAATGGAGGTGGTAGATTGGAATTAACTCGTCCGAATTCCAACAATGTTTGCACGGGGTTACAAATATAAACTTCCCAGACCGTGATGAGGATGGGAAAGAGGCTGCAATATTCACACGCACATTTAGGCTCACTGTCTTCTTGGCGTATTGTTCATTTCATCACATGTAACGACCCTTCCTTTCTCCGAACGCTCCTTGCCCTGAAGACTACTTCCTCGGACATTAACATCACACTCCTGCTCTCCTTTCACTGCTGTTTGTGTGGCATCTCTTTCAGTCTCTTACTTTTAACAGAGACAGCATCTATTCCAGTCGTATTTTAAGTAATCTGCCCTGCCAATCTCTGTCTTGCAAATGACAATTAGACCATTCATATTTAAGGTTATTGTTGGGGTTTTTTTGATTCATACCTGCTATTTAATTATTTGTTTATCATCCCTTTCCTTTTTACTTTCTTTGTTTCTTTTTGTTTATGATTTATTTTGCCTCCTGTGGGTTATGTGATTTTTTTTAAGTATTTCATCCTGATTTTTAAGTCTCCTCTGATTGTATTAGGTTTCCAGAGCTGGCTTGATAAGTTACCAAAACCCTGGTGGCTAAAAACAACCAGTATTTTTATCTTACTTTTTTGAGGTCAGAAGTCTAAAATGAAAGTGTTGACAGAGTGGTCCCTTGGGAGGCTCTGAGAGAGTGTGTGTCCACCTCTCCCGGCTTTCCCTGGTTTGCAGCTGTGCAGCTCCAGTCTCAGCTTCCATCTCCACATGACCTCTGTGTCTGTGTATCTCAAACGTCCCTCTGCCTTTCTTCTACAAGGACATCTGTCATTGGATTAGGGCCCACTCTACATCCAGAATACTTTCATGTTGAGATCTTTTATGGGGGGGGTTGAGACTGGATCTCGCTATGCAGTTCAGACTGCCCTTGTACTCACTAGGTAGCCCAGGCTGGCCTCAAACTCAGTGGTTCCTGCCTCAGCCTCCCAAGTGCTGAGATCTTTAACTGCACTGGGAAAACAACACATTCCTAGGTCCCAGGGATAAGAAGTTGGGGGCACCTTCTGGGTGCCACTACTCAACACTACAGTAATCAGTCTGAGTGTCACAGATACATGTGAGCAGCTCTTTATCCCTCCAAGTAAGGTGTAGAAATTTTGCTTCCAGTTAATATCTTTTCTTTTTTCTTAACAAATATATTTTATCTTAAAATATCAGTGATTTGAGTATCAGATTTCGCCATAAATTGTTTCAGGTGTCAAATATGATTTATGAAACGCCAGTATTGTATTGCCTATGTTTTTGCACTACCCATTGTTCTTTCTTCTTTCTTGATGCTCCAGGATTATTATTTTATTATCTTCATTCTGCTTGAAGAAGTATCTGCAGTCATCATTTAAGGATATGTTTGCTGGTAACAAAATCTCTTAGTTTTCTTTCATGTGAGAAAGTTTTAATTTTCCTTTCACTACTGAAGGATTGTTTAATGAGGTATAAAATTCCCATTTGATGGTTCTTTTTTTTTAGCACTGGAAAAATTCTTCCTGACTTCTATAATTTCAGATGAGAAATCTACTCATTCAAAATCACATTTCCCACTATACAAAGTGCCATCTCTCTGGACACTTTCAAGATTTTATCTTTTAGAAGTCTAATTATGATTTGTCTCACAAAGATATCTGGGAGTTTATCCTATTTGAGGTTTATTCAGCTTTTCAGACACATATATCTTTATATTTCCAACAAACTTGGAATGTTTTCAGCCATTATTTCTTTGAATTATCTTTCAGTCTCTCTGTCTGTCTCTCTCTTCCCTGTGGTACTCTAATAATAGCAATCATTAGATTTTTTTTTTCAGCATTTGGGGGTCAAACCCAGGGCTCACGCATGCTAGGCAAGCAATCTCTCACAAGCTACATCATCAGCACAAAATGCTGAATTATCTTAATGTCCCACAGATACTTGAATCTGTTTGTGTTCATTTTTGTTTCTTCTCTGCTGCTCAGATTTGATCAGTTGTGTTCTCAAATTCACTGATTCTATCTTCTGTCCTCTTTATTTGAATACTGAGTCCATCAAATTTTATATATACATATACATATATATGTATCTTATATTAGTGTAATAATTTTTTTGAGACAATGTCTCACTAAAGTTGCCCAGGCTGGCCCTGAATTCACAATCCACCTGGCTTTGCCTCTAGAGTGCTGAGATTTTAGGCACATGCTATTACCTAGCATGCATTTTTAAATCCTGCCATTTCCTGCCTAGCATTTGTCTGTGGGTGAGGGAGGCTTCAGATCCAGAGAAGAAAGAGGGCCCTTTTCTTTTTCTTTTCTTTTTTTAAAGAGGGGCCTTTTCTTGGCCACTTCCTGTCAGATGGGCTCCTGATTGATTAATGTTTGCCCTGCTGGTCTCAGTCTCACTTTGGTCCCGTTCTTTTCTAACCTATTTCTCCCTTTTGAAATGGGATGTCCCCCCAAAGCCTCATGCAGTCATAGGTGGGGTTTTTCCAGAGTGGCTGGATCTGGAGTGTGAGAGGCTGGGCACAAGCTCCCTAAGGTGCAGTTACCCGCTGGGCTTCTGAGGAGTCCCTTTTCCTCTGCAGGAGGCAGTGGGACCTGGAGCTAGACTGCTGCCTCCTGCAGCCTCCCAGTGGAAGCCCTGCGGAGCACTCTGCTCTGGCCTCGAAGCCACCACCTCTCCAGGAACCGCTGGGCCGCTCCGACCTCTGGTGGCCACGGCGGAGAACCGTAGCAGGCGCCGCTCCGCACCGGCCTCGGGGCCGCGGAGCTTGCGTGCTGGCGCCGCGGATAAGCGAGACCGTGGATGCACCGAAAGCAACGGTTCCATGGAGGAAACGCGCAGCACAGAGGACAGCTCGGGAGCTCACTGTGGGCTGGGAGCCCGCGAGGGCCTGTGATGAGGTGAGGCCATCCTCACAGGCCGCGGTCAGCCGGGGCCCAGCTGTGCAAGACCCTTAGGGAGGGCCGGGGCATCCTAAAAAAACAGAACCCAGATCGCAGAGCCAGAGGCAGGGCGAAAGGCGCGGGAGGTGCCTGGGAGTGGGGTTTTGAGCGCAGAGGAACGAAATACCTGCGGGGGCGGGGAGGGACCAGTGTGCGGCGCGGGCCCCAGGGACTGACCCGGAGCAGCCGCGAGCCCCGCGGGGCAGCCCGCGCTCCTGTGCACTGCCCTCCGCCCCGCACTGCCCTGGCTTCCCGCAGGCTGGCGCGCCTGGGCTCCGGAGCTGCTGGCCCCAGCCGGTCCGGTCCCGTCCGGTCCGCGCCTGCTGCGGTGTGGACAGCTCGCGTTTGCCGCGCCGCGCTCGCGTGCGTGCGGGCCGCAGGGTCCGAGGTGGGCCGTTCTCAGCAAGCGGAGCCCAGCGGGCGCGCTGAAGGCTCTGTCCCCGGAGCAGGCGGCCGCAGTCCCTGCGGGGCCCGCGCCGGCGCTGGGCGGGTGAGTGTGAGGCTGACTTCCACGGGGCGGGGGCTGGAGACGATTCTGGGCCTTGCGGTTCCAACTGCAAAATAAAGGTTTGTCGAGTCTGCACAAGTGCACACCCAGGATTTCAGAAAATTTTCTACCTCACAGGGTTCTCAGTGAAACTGCGAGTGCGGAAGCCTCAGACTGCCTAGCACTGTGGCATTTGCAGGTTCTCTTTCATTCTGGAGTCAAAGGAGTGCAGGTCTTAAGGCCTTGGGCCGAGCAGGTAGTGTGTAGTTTCCTTTTCACCTGGTTGTGTTTATTTGAAACAAATAGCTATACAAAACGAGAGCTTAATTTCCCTATGCCACACTAAAATAGAGCGCCGAGAGTGTCATTTAGCAGGACACCCCAGTATGCAAAGCTCCTCGCCTGGCCGTGGACAGAGTAACTGTTCTCATAGACTCTCATCCCCAAGGACAAGTGCGCCAAGGAAGTGTCTGCATTTCACGTGCGATGCCAAACGCTGGGGACGCCCAGAGGCAGCCCACCCCTTAAAACACCACCCTGCTGAAAGCAGAATCTGTGCCTCCTTTCTCCCTAATCAGAAGCAGTGCTAGAGTCCAGCAGCCAGATTTGGTTTTTCCTGACCGTGTGCAGTGTGCTTCCCACAGGATGAGCAACCCCGAGGTCACAAATGGTCGTCCGTCCACGCTGCAGAAATGCGTAGCTCTTCCTCGTCTCTCTCTTAAGCCCGTGTTCCCGTGGCAGCTGCTCTCTGAGAATCTTCCAGAGCAGCGTGCTGTTTGTCAAAAACCTTTGCCCAAAGGGATCGTCCTCAGACGGAACTCGTCCTCTAGACCAGTCCACACAGGCTCGTCCAGGCTGTCACTGGGCCGTGAATCCTCAGGCTGGGTTTCCACCAGGTTCAACCACAGACACCGAAAAGGTCCACGTAGGCCCTGCGAAGCCTCGTCCATCCCTCACGGGGAAAAAGAGGAGAGGTTTGTTGTTATCTGAAAATTTCTCTTGCTCTTGTTTAACTGCCTTAGAATTTCAGTAGTGTCACGTAATTAAAAAAATAAAAGAAATATTTTAGCAAGAAGTAATCTCTTTACTAATGCCTTGACTGTGAAACTTTAATATGGGAATTGCAGTACTGAAAATGATAATCTAACCTTCTTCTTCTAGACTGGTCATTTCTTTGAGGTGGTTTCACTGCGCACTTCAGGCTGGCCTTACACTCACTCACTCTGTAGCCTCAAGTTCACAGCAATCCTCTTGCCTCAGCCTCCCAAGTGCTGAAATTACAGGCATGCACCACCACAATCAGCATACTTTGTGCATTTTTAAAGCTGTAGAATATTTCGTCTCATAGTTGGACTGTCGCTGATTTAATCAGTCCATATTCATAGACTTTTATTTTGCTTCCTTTGTAGCAGCACACACCTGTTATCCCAGCACTTGGGAGGTTGAGGCAGGAGGATCACCATGAGTTTGAGGCCAGCCTGAGCTAGGTAGTGAGTTCAAAGCCATAGTAAGACCCTGTCTTAACAACAACAACAACAAACAACAAAAAGTTAGTATGTTTCTACCCTTGTCTTTGTTTGCATTGAGGAAAGAGGATGTGTGTATTTAGTTTTCATGACCCTTGCTAGATCATTGCCTACAGATAGCTGTAGTAATTACTGGTCCGACTTCTACTGTAGTTAAATATCTTTCTATCCACATAGTAACCACAACATTGTGCTGTGGTTCAGATCTGGGAAGCCCCCCAACACTCTCTTGTGCTCAGAGGTGGGGCTCTGGGGGTGTAGTTGGATCATGGGGGTGCTGCACTCATCCTGGCTTCACCCACCAGTGAGTTCAGCAACTGAATGTGCTATGGGGCCTGATCAGCAGAGGCAGTCACTGCAGGTGTGACTCAGTCCCTCTCTGTCTGCTCCCTGGCCACCATGCTGTGAGCCGCTCTCCTCCACCCAGGCCCGGCCACCACGTTGTCTTGTCCTGGAGCCAATTATGGACTGTGAATGCAAACCAAAATAAGCCCCTTCACCTTTAATATGCGGGTGTCAGGTATTGGGTCCCCACATTGAAACAGTGACTAAGGCAAATTGTATTATCATGTGTTTTATCTTTGATGAAAAATACATTATCTCCACAGGTTTGTTTGTTTGTTTTTTGGTCTTTTTGAGACAGGGTCTCACTCTGCAGTTCAGGATAGCTTTGAAGTCACTTTGTATCCCAGGCTGGTCTCAAACTCACAGCGATCCTCCTGCCTCAGCGTCCCGTGTGCTGGGATTACAAGTGTGCACCACCATGCCCAGCTTATCTCTATAGTTCTAATTAAGACTTTACTCCATTCTTATTTTGTGCCTCTTATTTCTTTTCTCATTGTGTTACCTAAGCTACTATCTTCAAACAGTACTAAGTGATCACTGTGATATGGAGATCCTTCTTTTATCCTGATTGTAATGTGGAGGAGTTTGATGTTTCTCCTTAAGTATTAGTTTAGCTCTTACACTGAGCTGTATCAGTGGTGGCGAACCTTTTAGAGCTTTCAGTGATAACAAACAGTGGGCTGCAGCATGAGTGCCATAGATTTGCCACCATTGAAATAGATGATAATTCACCATATTAAGGAAGTATTCTATCTGGTATGGTAGCCCTCAGGAAGCTGAGACAGGAGGATCAGTTTGACTTTGAGGCCAGAATGGGGTACATAGTGAGTTTGAGATCAGCCTGAACTATATAGTGAGACTTTGTCTAGAAAGAAAGAAAGAAAGAAAGAAAGAAAGAAAGAAAGAAAGATCCATCTGTTTGTCCTTGGGGATAGGAATCTTCTTGCATTACAAATATTTCCCTAGGAACTGCACAGGGCAAAGGAAGGGATCTGTCTGTCCTGAGCACATGATAGCTTTGCCCCTGGCAAGTGGTCCTTTTTGATGAGAAATCATCTTCCAGAGCTTCACCCGATACTGCTTCATGAGGGAATCCCCATGCACCTTCAGGATGTCAACAGGGAAGGTGCCACATCTGGATGGAGTGCCATGTTTAAGGTCTGTGTCAAGCAGTGCCAGTCGTGATTTAAGCCATGGGGGTGACTCTCTTGTGGGTTTCCATAGAGCCATGCAAGCTGGAAGGTGACTTTGGTTTTTCCTAATCTAATAGTTGTTATCAGTGAAACAGAAGTTATTAGTGTAGGGGCAGAGGGACATAGAAAAAACATGGGATGAAACCTGATGACTAACATAAGATCATCACATGCTCATCTGTGTACCGTGTATTCGAGAAAATGCGCCCAGTGTGTCCTTTGTGAAAGGGATACTCACATTGACTGTATGCCACAAAATAGGAACAAAGGCCTACAGCAATCAACAAAAATAGTTTTCCCCTAGAAATATGGACACATTTCATACTCACTGGGCACCCCAAGCAGGTGGCCACCTATCTCGTGGCATTCTGCTGCTAAAATAGTTTTTCTTCTGCTTTCCCTATATTTGCCATACTCTAAATAAACTTTTCACTTGGCACCCTACCAGGCCTGACTCCTATGTTCTGCTATGAGTCCCGCTTTTCCATTCTTCACTGAAGTGATGGCAAGGACCCCAACAGAGGCAAGCAGTCACTCAGAGACCCCCACTGGATGTAACATTTGGTGCATTGGCTGGGGGAAAAAAAATCAAAGAATGTTATGTTTTGTGGCCTTGGCGCAACAAAACATATGGTTGGGGAAAAGAAAGGATGAAAGGGTAGGGCATGAGGATCCTTTGATGCTTCAGTGCCTATCTAGTTAACATAATATGAAATTACAGCAGCGCTGGGATCAGTAACTCCAGGTCAAACCATCAGTGGAATTGGACAAGGAAATGCAGAATAAGAAGCACCCTAACACACACCCCGGCCAGTACTAACTGCAGCAGCTACAGTGAAAGTGAAAGAGCACTGACTGAGGCCCCGAGGCTGGATCACGGTCTGACGCTGGCCTGTCTGAACTCAAGCCACTGGCATCGAAGTCGCCCACGAGGGAATACTGTGCTAAGA
Source organism: Cuniculus paca (assembly GCA_004365215.1). Lineage (NCBI taxonomy): Eukaryota > Metazoa > Chordata > Mammalia > Rodentia > Cuniculidae > Cuniculus > Cuniculus paca. The sequence goes on from RJWT010020113.1 coordinate 13,692, forward strand.
CAACAAAATGTACTCGAAGATGTCCAGTCACCAACAAAGGAATCACACAGGAGAAAGGGCAAAACTAAACATCACTGCCTTACACCGCAGATGGGGTTATCAGTTCCTTGAAGAGCTTTTCCTGTAATGGACAGCTAGAGTAGATACTTGAGGAGCAGTACTCTTGGTTTTAAATCTGCAGAGTAGAAGAACACATTTGGATTGAGGTAAGACACATAGCTCATTATGGAAGAATCACAAATGGCTGTAAAAATGATCCAGACTCACAGAAGGTCATCAAAGAGGAAGTGGCCAGACTGGAGGATGAGATAAAAACCACCGTGGGATCTGATTGCCCTGAGGTGGAAGACTGTCTGTCCCCCAACAAATGTCAAGTGGAGCATGAGACTGGCGCTGTGATAACTGGGACATTCCCCCACTGAATGTGTCCATCACCCAGGTCATGTCATGCTGTGGCCCCTTTAATATGGATGCCCCACATAAACTTACCGTTGCAAAAACCGGGCAATGGACCAAAGAGCCTTATCAAATTTGCTGTCTCCTGCTAACAGAAATACTGGGTTAAAAGCGCATTGGGAAGGGCAGTGGGGAGAGTCAAAAGACTTCTCTTCATGAAGTGGGAAGTTTTAAAGAATTATTCAAAGATAACGTGAATAAAGCAAATATGGACAAAAGTGCAATTGTCAGGCAAGAGAAAGGGGAGAGTCATAGGACTTTTCCCCGCAGAGTGGAAATCTGTATACGATTATTGAGCAATGGATTAAGTTAAATGGAAATTGATGTAGTTAAAATGAAAAGCCTGGGGCCTGGGGGTGTAGCTCTGTGGTAGAGCACTTGCCTAACATGCATGAGCCCCTAGGTTCAATCCCCAGCACTGCGAAAAGAAGACAAAGAAAAGTTCAAATACTTCCTTAACTTACATATTTCACTGTTTCAAAAATATTTCATATGCTAATTCACTCTGTTTATACTACTAGTTTGTCTTAGATCATTGAAAAAGAAACTTTTGAGTTATTATGTTTCTTTTTGCATAAGAATACTTTCAGTTTATGCCTCATACTTTGAGTAACTACTTTGAAGATAATGCGCAGTTTATTAACTATTGTTATTCTCTTATTTTATTATGAATTTTTTCATAAAATTACAAAAGGAAGGAAAGACACTAATGAAAGTTGGTGAAAAAAAGGAAGACCCTGCTAGCTCTCCAGTTCTAAAGGCTTCAAACAAGTTTGCTGTATGTTTCTTACTTTGGAGAAATTTTGAAAGTCAGAAGGCAGTGATTACAATGAAATATCTGATCCAAAATTGCCTGGGGCAATAGTCAGACACACTAACTGGGGTACAGTCTGATTGAGATGATCACAAATGCAAGACTAGGACACTAGTGAATGTGGGTATGTAGTGCATTATCGTACCTGAGTGATACTAATTATCAACTGAATAGGGGTTAGAGGAATAGAAATGAGAAATCAGGAGTATCTGAGTGATTCACTGGTAGTTCCTGGTATGCCATGGGTAGGAATTGGAAGTTTTGTTTGTTAATAACAAGGACTTGTTGCAAGTTATTTATTGGCAAATAAATGTAATAACTTGGAGAGAAAGAAGTATCAGGAAACAGAAGATAGGAATAGAGAGCATAGCATGTTAGAAGATTCATGCTTCATTTAACCCAAATGTAGGAGAAGAGATGGAGGAAGTGAAGCTGGAGAGTGGAGGATGGATTGTGGCTGATGCATTTCCATGCAGTGAATATCACTGTGTGAAAGGGGAGCAAGAACTCTGTGCAGAAGCTGGCCCCACTGTCCAGGAACACTCTGCAATGAGGTTTAACCCAGGACGGGGAAGTGTTGGTAGCGCCCTCTAGTGACAGGCCCCAACTCCTGGGCTGCAGCCAGGACCCCCCTCCTATTTCATCCCCACATCCCCATCCCTCATCCTGTGGGCTGGGGATCGGACCCAGGGCCTTTGCACTGACCTACACCGCTGGCCTTTTTTATTGTTTCATTTTGAGACAGGGTCTACTTCCTGACAGGCTTCTGGAGCGTCAGTGCGGCTATCCAGATGAAGCCCGTGGAGGCGAGGTGTGTGGACAGAGAGAGTTAGCTCTTCTCTGCTGTGACTAAATGTCTGAAAATCAACTTAAAGAAGGAGAGATCTACTTTGGCTACAGTTTGGAAGGCTCGATCCATGATCGATGAACTAGCACTGTCCTGCTCCCAAAGCCCCCTATGAATATTACCACACTGGGGACGAAGCCTTCAACACCGTGAGCCTTTGGGGGGCGACTCAGATCCAAGCTATAATAAAGAAGACATAGTGGGAGCACACATTTACAGAAAGGCTAACAGTCTGTACTGTGGAAAGCTTTGAATTCATGTGAAACAGAAATGTAGATTTCCATCCTGACATAGAAAGTGTCTCTCATGACTGCCACACAAGTCACCTCCGTTTCCCCAACACATTTCATACTTTAGATTAAGTGCATGGTAATTAAATACATTTGTATAATGCCTATTTATTTTAAAGGAGTCACACCTCAAGTTGACATATTTATTTTAGAAACTAGATTTTATATTGGTGTGTTATACAGACATGGATTGTTCTTATAGGATGCCACTCTTTTAATATCAGGCATTAGAAAGGATCAGAGATGGGGTCGTGTAAAAAAAAAATACCAGGTAACCTTATCAGGTCCACATAGAGTCCCATCAGGGGCACAGGACAAAGAGCTGAAAGAAGCTCAGCTAGAAGCTGCCAGGAAACACCCATATATTCTGAAGGTGGCCGCTAGCAGCGAAGTCCAGCTTGGAAACTCGAAGCCCTAAACCTTGAGGTCACAAGTTTCTTAGGCTCCACTGTGCTCCAGGAGATGCTATAGATCTGGTCCTCTCTATTGTTGGAATAAAATTGAAGCTTCCATTTTGATCTAAATTTTGACAATTATCCTGCAGCACCACACTCTTGTGCTGAAGGATCAGAGACAGCATCTATGACTGGGTCTTCTTTGTAAATGTCTTTTTTTTTTTTAGGTATTGGAGATCAAAACCAGGGAAACTCTACTTATGAGTTACCTCTTCTTTTTATTTGATATTTTCAGATAGAATCTAAATTGTAGAGGTGAGGTTGAACTTTTGAGCCTCCTGCTACAACCTTCCTTTGGTACTAGGATTACAGGTGTGGGATACCATGTTCTTAGCTGTGGGTTTTTCTTATATGGTATTTATCATGTTGAGGAAGTTCCATGCTATTCCTACTTTATTATGTTTAATGTATTGAATTTTTTCAAATGCTTTTAATGCATTAGTTTAAATAATTATGTGGGAGCTTTTTCCTTTCATCCTAATACTATGATCTGTTGTTACGTTGATTGATTTTCCTATGTTGATTCATTCTTCCATTCTGGAAAGAAAGTTCACTGTTCATGTTGTACAATGCATTTTATATGCTGCCAAATTAAGTTTTCTGCTATTTTGCTAAATAAATTTTCATCTATCCCTATAAGGGACACTACCTGTCTTAGTTATTTTTCTCTCCTTGCTGAGACAAAATACCTGACACCCAAAGTTAAAGGGGGAAAGATTTATTTAGCTCACAGTTTGTAGAGCTTCCAGCCAATAATTGGCTGGCTCCAAGGCAGGGTGGATTGACAGAGGGATGTCACAGAGGAAAAACAATTCGTGGTGGGAAGAAGGTGGCAAAGCAAGAAAGCAAGGGGCAAGACAAGCCTCTTCCTGTCCCTTATATTGTATCCAGGCTACTGGGATTAGGGCAGTGCCAAACCAACCAGTAAACTGATTTAGTAATCACCCACCCTTAACCCTAGCGCTGCACCATGACTTAATCACACACTCTAGATTCAGCCACCTCTGAAAAAGACCCACCTATGACTATCTAGGCTTTGGGGAGACATCCAGACACAAGCCACAGTACTTGCTTATTCCTTTACTTTTTACTGTAACACTTATCCTCTAAAATTTTGTGTTAGTTAATTTCTTATTGCAGGGACAAAATACCCAACAGCTACCAGTTGAAGAAGGAAAGATTTATTTCAACTCACAGCCTGTAAAGATTTCAACCCATAGTCAGCTGGCTCCAAGGAAGGTCAGTATGGTAAAGAGGCATTGCAGAGGAGAAACAGTCCACAGCAGAGCAGGCAAGAGGCAAGGAAAACAAACAGCAGCAGAAAGCCTTCCTTTGTCCTTTATACCACCCAGGCTACAAGCCTTTTGGGTGGGGCTGCCCACACCCAGCGTGGGCCTTGAAATTATCCACACCCAAAAACTATGATAAATCGATACTACACACCCTTAGTCCCAGTATCAAACATCCTAGATCCAGCAGCCTCCAAAAAGCCAAACATAGGAGTTTATGAGGCTTCGAGGGGGCATCTAAACACAAGTGATA
>RJWT010020114.1:0-18113 GCA_004365215.1 Cuniculus paca
TCTTTCTTTTTCTAGTTGCTCTGGCTTATGTTTTGAGAATCATATCGAAAAGGAGTGGTGATAGCAGATATCTGTCTTGTTCCTGATTTTAGAGGGAACACTTTCAGCTTCTCTCCTTTTAGTATGATGTTGGCTATTGGTTTGTCATAGATGGCTTTTATTGGATTGAGATACAGACTTGCTATAACTGTTTTTCAGGTATTTTTTTTTCAAATCCATTTTATTCAAAGATAAATAGAAAAAAACTATAACAGAATTTCAAAGCATGTCAATCAGGGAGTCAGGTATTTTTTTAATCATGAATGCTTTTTGTCAAATGCTTTTTCTGTGTCTACTGAGATGATCATGTGATTTTTGTCCTTGCTTCTTCTGTTTATTGGTGTGTTATCTTTATTGATTTTCATATGTTAAACCATCCCTGCATCTCTAGAATGAATCCTACTTGGTCATGAGGTATGAACTTTTTGATGATTTCCTGCATTCTTGTTTGCCAATACTTCATTGAGAATTTTTGCTTCTATGTTCATTAAAGAGATTGGCCTGTCGTTCTCTTTTTTCATTAGGTCCTTTTCTGGTTTTGGAATCAGGGTAATGCTTGCTTCTGGGGGTGACTTTGGGAGTACTGCTTTCACAGTTACAGTGTTAGGAGACAATCACAATCCCACAGTGAGAGATCAGTTGTGATTATGTGACTATCAACATCACCTGATACTTATATTGCAAGACATCACTTGTTTATCAAGTTAAGAATTGTTAGAAATGTTTGCTTGTCTTGTGGAACAGTCATAGGACAAGTTACTTGCAGTCCAAGGTTTTATTGTATTTTTGTTTTTGTTTTCACTTTTCTAAGTGCGGCATTTAGCAAGATACTGTTTTCCTCTCTTAGAAATCTCATGTCTATGGGTTTTCTTTTTAGCCATACTGTTGTATTTTGATACATAGACTTTCTTCTTTTACTTCATGGAAATACATGAACAGTTTCACATATAAATACTGAATGAAGTGGAGTTGAATTGCAAGCATAATAATAGCATTGCTGTGACTGCTGCAGTAATTAATCCCTCCCTTACTGAAGAAATCCTTCCAGGTCCCTTTAGTACCCTGGTTGTTTGGCTCCTTGATGGGAATTGTCTGTCAGTGCAGACACAGTGACCAGGGACAGGTAGAAGGACCAACCTGCCCCCAGCCCTGATCACTGCAGAATGAAGCATAACAGTGCAGGTATAATAGAAATATAATGATGCTAGCTGGGTGTGGTGGCACATAACTGTAATCCCAGCACTCCTGGAGACTGGGGCAGAAGGATCTTAAGTTTGAGCTTTATGTGGACAACTTAACAAGACCCTGTCTTAAAATCGCTTTGAGAGGGACTGGAGATGCAGCTCAGTATCGGCCTTAGGATTAATTCTCAGTACTCCAAAAAGAAAGGGAGAGAGGGAGGGAGAGGGAGAAAGGAAAGGAAAGAATATAGAAAAGAAGCATCAATGTAGTATCTAGTTATGATGTGAACATTAAAATATTAAATCTTTTAAGTCTGGAAACTTCTCTAAATAGATTGTATGACCCCTTAATTTAAATCTCTTGTCTGACCCCACCCCCCCATCCAGACTCTCCAAGCTGTGTTTCCATCTGCCACTTGACATCACTGATAGGTATTGCAGACCTGTCATGGCACAAAACTGAACTTTTCACCGCCCCCAACCCCAAGGCACTGTAATACTTAATTCTCAGGCTAACCTGTAAGGGCAGAGGAATCCATATTTTACAGATAAGAAAGCCAAGCTACAAGAAAGTGATGTGACTGGGGTAAACAGTTAAGTTATAGTAATAGGATCAAGGCCTAGAACAGTGCAATTTTTGAAGCCTTCCACAGTACAGAGCAGTGTCCTGCCTCCACTTCCAGAAGAGTGCACATCTGGGTTTGCATCTTGTCCTACTGACCACTTCTTTCTCTGGTAGTCTTTGTGAGCCATGGACAGACATTAACCCTGAATCACTGTAGCTTCATGTATAATGTTTACATCTCACTCAAGCAAAGTTCATTTTGGATTAAGCAATGTACAGTAATTTTTTATTTGAAACAATTTCATTTATTTCCAAGAACAAATTACATGTGATCCCTTATTGTTGTGTTAATTAGTACTATTAACCTGCATATTCAGACTAGCTTTTCTTTTCCTTCTAAAAGAATCATTTTAACAGGGCAGTATACAGAAATAACAATGCCACACCTCAGTATAAAGCCTGATGGCTTATGAAGCATTTCCTTTCTCCCTTCAACTTCTCATCACCTGATCCCAGTAGCAGCCTTGAGACAGTAGGGCAAGGGTGCTATCTTTAAAAGCAGCAGCCTGGGGATCCATGAGGGCCAGAGGAACAGTTGAATGACATTTTCTTTAATAAGGACTTTGAAAACCACCACTAGAAGCCATGCATGGAGAATGCGTTTAAAGAAGTCAAGGCTGAAGGCAGACAGAGACTCTGGGAGGCTGTTGGAATAGAAGGAATGAAATGGAGCTAAGTGGCAGTAGAGTACAGTATTGTACAGGAGATGAATTGAAGACAGTTGTTCACAAACTCTAGAGACACAATGAAATATGTATAATGCAGTCAGGTCATTTACAGTCTATAAAAAAGCATTCAAAATATTATCATCTTTGCTTCCAGTCTGTATTTTGAAGATGCATAGAAGTAGTTTTGGGCTCCTGCCTGTTTAGAATATTTTCAGGCACCAACAGAACATGTGGCTAAAGGTAGGTTAAACTACAAAGATACATGTTTGGAAGTCAGCCATCCAGGGCTGGTTCTATAATTTAAAACTCCTCAGAATTCTAACTCATTCAGCCTTTCTGTTCCTTCAGCCTCTAAGCTCTTGGTTTTTGTTGGCTGTGAATGGACTCCAGGATCATACTCATGTTCTTGGTGAAAAGATAAGGGAAGAGGCTGTGGCAAAATGTTTCATCAGAAAGCAGTTTTCCAGAAATCTCTTACACACACTTACTCCATGTTGTTTTACTATCTCATTTTGGAAAACCGCTTCCTTTGGCCATTTCCAGCTACAGCTGGGGTTGAGGCATGTGTATCTGGCTTTTCAGCTTCCATGTGGGCTTCACCTAGCAAAGATTGGGGCTGGCTTTCACGTGCCACGAGGCTCATCATCACCACTAGATGAATTGAATCAAGAAGGTTTGAGTTGATTGTGTGATACTTCCCTAAGCAATAGTAGTTGTTCAGTGAGGGAGGCAACCGAGGTTTTTCTTCAGATCTATAGGCCTCACTTACCACACATACCCATCTTGTAGCTTTAGAAAATCCCTAAGACCTAGACTCGGGCTCCAGTCTCTTACCAATTGGTCTGGGATTAAATGTGGTCTGGTAATGAATTCTGTTTTTCCAAATGTTGCCCACTTCTAATGAAAAGTTGAGGTTCTATTTAAAACAACTTTTTTTTAAAATTTGTTTTCTCTTCAACCTTGAAAATAGTGATAGTTCAGAGTAAGATTGTTACCTGTTCTAGTCCCACAGATTTAAAGTGATTTGACTTGATTGTAAAATGCTTTTCTTGTGACTCAATCTTAGGAAATGAACAGTATCAGTTCTGAGCATTGACAGTTCGTTATCTATTTTCCATCTTTGCAGTCATTTTAACTTTAAAGTAATACTGTAGGCTAGCCTAAAGACTTTCTTAACTTGCCGGGCGTGGTGGCTCACGCCTGTAATCCCAGCACTTGGAAGTCTGAGACTGGAGAATCGTTGTGAGCTCAAGGCCAGTCTGAATGGCATAGTGAGACCCTGTCTCAAAAAGGCAAGGGCTGGGGATCTAGCTCAGTGGCCTAAGCACCTGCCTGGCAAGCGTGAGGTCATGAGTTCAATCCTCGGTACCACAAAAAAAAAAAAAACTTTAACTTTTAAAATAGGTAGCTCATAGATGAGCTAGTAAAGTGAGGACTGTTATAAGTGAAGAATATTACTTGGTTTAATTTGCATTCTTAAATGTCTTATGAAACCATCCTGGTTCTGTTGACTTTCATATCAAAGCAGTTATGTGTCTGTACCTATAGCTTGCATTTACATTTGCTCTGATATTTGTCACCTTATTTGTTATTTTTTATTATAAGAAGGGATTCTGAGGATTTGTTTTCTATTTCTTCACTACATAACTTTAGAATATCGTCTTTGAATTTTTACGGTGACATTTGCATGGTAATCGAGCGTTTTCAAATTCATAAGTAGCATATATATGCACTGCTGTTGTTGCCCTGGTATATTCTTTGCATATCTCATGGAAGAGCCAAGCATCTCCTAACCTGTCCTCATTCTTGGTGTATCAGAGCTTGTGAGCAATAGGCCTTGTCCAGACCTCTCCTGGGCCATGCTGTCTTTCGCCGAACTGGTCTCTTGCATCTCAGCCCCAGTCCCCACTATAGGGTCTTCCTGGGTGGGTTCATGTGGACTAGAGAACTTACAATCATTTGGGAGCATTTCTCCTATTCATTTTTATAACTCTGGTGATAGCTGAGGAGGACAAGAACATCTTCTCCCCACCCCCAGACCTCCATAAATTAAACCAGTAAAGTCAACATGTAAAAGATGACATCCTCTTCATCTTTAAAAAGGCAGAATGTCTTTCAGGTCAGAAACAGGAGAGGAGGACAGGACAGCATTGACACATATGAATGAGAAAAACTTATCAAAAGAAGAGCTGATCTGGGTGCTGACTGTCCATCTCTCAGAGATCCAGTCCCCTCCAGACACAGCGTCGGCCTCCCAGGCTGTTGCCAGTAGTCATTACAACTGAGTCTGTAGGTCCATGCTGAATCCATGGCATTGTGCAACCGTAATAATTATAAAATCTTCCATTAACAGGAAAGAAGTGAACTGAACGGGCACCTTAAGGGTAGTAGGCACCTTAAGGGAACCTTACAGATAGTAGTGTCTAGTACATTGGCAGTTGTGGTTCATTATGAATATATTTGTGTCCATGTTCATCTGTCTGTATTTTGATAATGATTTTATTAGCAGTAGCATTTTTTAAGCATCTTTGGGAGTTTATTCAGATTGAAACCATCTCTGAAGACTGATAGTTCTAAGGTTCTGGAGGTTCTCTGGACCTGCAAAACTGGTACCTGTCCAGTATGCTGAGGCCCTGGAGGGGCAGCCCTAAGGCTCTTCAGGTAACTCCTGTGTACCCGGGATTATAACAGAGCACATGACCAGAACAGTTTACACTGTTACCTCCAGGTGCTATGCTCTATACACCAAGGGCATGGCAGAAAAGGTTTTAAAAAGTTTTCTCCCCCAGGATCATCCAGGAACTCTGGATTAAATGGAACAAGAAATTCTAACCAGTTTTTTGTTAATTCTTGTTCCTCTTGGACTTTCTTTAGGTTACTTCCTTGAATTTTTTCATCTCTTCGCACCAGGAGGCAGATTCATCTTATTAGTAAATGCATAATTTCCGTACTTTCATGCATGTATTTACATACATAAGTATACAGTCAAAAACTCCCTCCTCTCTTCCCTTCACCCAGTGCATGGCTTAGTGCCATTTCTCATTGTGACTCATGTTCACCCTTCATCGCAGGCTAAGTTCTTCCCACTGCTCATGCTCTGAGAAGGAATGCTGACTGTCCAAAAATTTGTTCCGTTTTTTGATTGTGACAAGAAAGAAAACCAAAGATCCATAGAAGAAAAATGTAGCGTAGAACTTCTTCAGAAAAGAGTATGGTTACAGCAACATACATATTGTAAACTCTAAAAGACAGATACTTAGGTACTGAGAGTATAGTCAATTGTTAATGAATACATTGGTTTGTAATACCTGGAGTGCTTTTAAAGTTTTACAACTGAAATTCTGTCCTTGAATTGGTTTTGGGTTAAGGATTATAGACAGGGTAAACCAATTCTAAGACATTTTATCTATATCTATATTTATATTTGATTTTTTTAAGTTACCTATGAAACAGAATTATCATCTCATAGGCAAGGATGACCAGCCACCCTGTTATCCTCACCTAGAGAAATTGTAGCTTCAAGGCCTGAAATGTCCTGATGGAGACCGTTATTAGCTTGGTATAGATCCTTGACAAAGCGCCAGCATCTCCAGAGTGCTTATCTTACCTATACATTTACCTGACACTGACTGTGACTCTCCCAAGTCCCTGTGCTGTGCTCCTCTAGATGCTGCCAACAGCCTTCAAAACTAGGCAGATGCCTCCCATTCCTACCAATCTGAACCTGGAGCCCATCTATGTTGTTCTTGGCCCCTTATGGAGCATTCTCTGTAACCTTGTTTTTCTTACCATGCCTTCTGTTGTTTCTCACTTATGAGTGTATGTTGGCTGATTAAAAAGTAACATCCTAATCCTTTTTCCTTGCTGCTGGCTTGTCCTTATCCTGGTCTTGAACACTAGAGGAGTATTGAATGAAGCCCCTCTCTTAGAACATTTGTAGTGTCTGTGATTTACCGCTTCGGCATGTTATAAGGAACTAGGTTGTACATTCTTTGTTCTGCCCAATATATCATCCTGATAGAGATTTCAGTTGTAATATCTAAGATTTGATATTTAATAGCTTTTTAATCCTGGTCCCTTTGGAGTCCCAAGTGCTGCTCTGAGCTAACGGCCAGTCATACCCTAGACACACTGGCCTGGAGAAAGAGAGTATTGGGCCTGTCAAGGCCAAACTGATGACACTGAGGAACAGTGCTGACATTATGATGGGTTAGAGGCAAAAATTTTAACTATGTATTAATTTGGAAATTTCTGGGTCATTTTGGTGTACTTACAGATTGAGTTTTCAAAGGGGCTGGCAGCATTAAGCTGAAATATTTTAAGTACATCTAGTTTCTTTATATATATTTTGGGGGGGGATAATCTAATCCTTTAATAGACTTAAAACTCAAGGAATAAAAAATAATGGCTATAATTTTGAATAAGCATTCAATTATAAGTAAAAATCATTTTTTATATCTGTTACCATAGTTACTAAGCAGCCTTCCTCTAGTTCTGGAGTAAATGGTCTCCATCATTCAGAGTAATTCTAAAAAGTCTGTTGGAGGAAAGGGTAGACTGGAGGGTCCCTGCTTCCTGAATCAGGAAACCTTACCGACTGAGCTTTTTTGCCACTGAGTGTTTGAGAGACCACCACTAAATAGTACAGTGCTGTGTTTATAAGAGGGAATTTTATTTTAGTTGCAAAATGTTAGCAAATTTAACTGGGTATCAAAACTGAACTTAAACTTTAAATTTTTCTGTTACAGTTTACATAGGTTGCTGCTGTATTTCTGCAGGGTTTCAACCTGCAGAAATGTAAAAAAACAAGTTAGTCATTTCTTGTACTGCCACACAGCAACTGTATCTTACAGGAATGAACTCAGGCCAATAAAGATGAGACTATATTTTGAAATCCAGGGAAGCCAGAAGTGACAGACTGCTGAAGAGAGATGGCATCCATGCCTGAACTTGAACCTTTGATCTCAGCAATGTTTGGACATCATTAGAGTTTTGTCAGTGTTTCATGACTTTAGGGTTGGGTGGGGGTTAAATTTTATCTCGTTTTACTTTGCTGGAAGATAATTTTATCTGGAGACCTGAAGGCTCTCTACTCACTCCTGGTGACTATGGAATTGTCAGAATTGACTGTATCTTGTGGGAGAATTGACTAGACAAGGATAGAGAAGAAGAGGTGTAGAAGGTGGCAGAACAAGCTCAGACAGTGAGAAGAACCACAGAGAGGAGGTGAGGAGAAGTTTAGAGAATACACTAGAGCCTTCAAAGACTTTCCCATATCATGAAGAGTGAGGATGGGCACTTCAGAGTTAGTGGGAAATCAAATACTTCTTTTGACATTTGGTAGATGTGCTTCTCCCACTGTCACCCACTCACAGATTAACTCCTTCCACAGAAAGAACCAGAAAGCCATCTTTTTTCCCTACTGCAGGACTCTTGATTCACTTCACAGTCCCTTGTCTTCCTGAGTTCTTGTCTACTCTGTGACCACTAACCTCTGCAAGACCTCTATATCTGTCCAGTGTGTTCAAGTCTAAGGAAAGTCCTGGCTTCTTAGAGTCCCATGGGAAATACTTGTTACTAAATTTGAAGAAATTAAGCAAACCATTGAACTCAAACTTTTCAGTTTGAAAAAGGTACCAAAATTTATTAAGAGCATTAACACTGTATTTAGATCATTATATTCTTAACTACTGTTCCACCATAAGATCTTCTGTAAAGATGGTGGACATTGGGAGGCATTGTTGCTGAGGAAAGGCCTCTTTCACTGGTAGTTCTTACCCTGCCATGTGGAACTACCCTAGTGTGTCCCACCCCCACCATCCCTGTGATTTCAGGCCTTCCAGTGTGTCCAATCGGTACAGGTGCAGTGACTTGAAACTTTGGGGATAAAGTCATTGCTTGATCAAGGCAGAACGGGTCAGATGGCCTTGTAAGGCAAGTCAGACCTACATAAAAAGTGCTATCAGCTCTTTCAGCAGCCCATGGAGTTGCCCAAGGCACAGCACATATTTGGTCGTTGTCATTTCTTGTACACCAAGTCTCACATGATAGGCTATTGTTTTCCTCCACCCTTAAAACAGTCCTCTCCCATCTTCATATGTTACAGGCATAAGGAATTGTGCCTGTACCACAGGGATTCTCAGCAGCAGTCCTCCTCAGAGGAAATGGTAACCTGTGTGGGATTTTTAAAAATGGACCTTTTGAAAAGCAATAGTACAACCCATGCTGCCTAAATCACTGTACCTTCCTAGACGTTGGAAAGTGATGTTCAGCATGGCACATTTAACAGTTCCTGGAGACCAGCACTCTGGTCAGTCATGGAGAGACTTCCTGTTTTCCAGTTCATGTTCTCTGTCAGAACTGTTCGGATTCTATTTTTCCCTTTGTCTTCCAGTGTTTTTCCTTTGAACGTGAGCCCATTTTGGGGATAAAGCTAGACATAAATCTCTCCCCAGATATGCCTGAAAAGTTTTATCTTCAGATAATTAAAAAATCTCAACAGCTGGTAGCAGCTTAAATACTGTCAAACAGTGACAATTTTTAGTAGTTTCCATTTTCAGTTTCAATCCTGCCTGTCCCTCCTGGGGCATGTAAAGTTGCTTCCAGACAGAGATGTGGCTGTGTAGACTATGCACATGAATTCAGTCCAGCTGTGAGTAATCAGTGTCTGTACCCAAAATAGGTGGTGTCCTAATTGATTCTCTTTTCCAGGGAGTTTAGCACTAAGTGGTCCCAGGGGGCTGTCTACCTTCTGTTTTGAAGCTCTGCCTTATAGTCAGAACTGCTGCTGCAACTTATTTTTTACTCATTCAAAGCTAACTAAAATGTCTTAGTGCTATTATCTGCCTCCTGACTTTAATGAGCATATTTGAATGGATGGTAGAAAGGCCACTGTAAAACTAAATTTTAAAATTAAGTGATCCTGAGGCCCAGGTCTAGTGGATATCATTATGGAGTAGGTGCAGCCAGCTGAGGTTTCTAAGTCATCTCAGATCCAAGACATAGCTTCTTACACAGCCTGGGAACAGGAAACAGAAGCACATGGGAAAGTGTGTTTGTAAAAACTGTGTTTTCAACAGCCCACGTTCCTATGATTTTCAAAGATGAATTGTTTAACATTATGCCGCAGTGACACACATCTGCTTCTGTTGAAGGTGGACGTGGGAGTGGTGCACTTCATACCTTTGATACAGCCCAAGATAGAGCAACCATTCAAGCTGGTGCAAAAAGTCGTTCAGAATGCATTTCAATTCCGAAGGAAATATTGTCACCGGGGGCTGAGGTAAGAATGCTACCTTCTCTTTTTTGATCTTTTGCCTCTTAAACGTACCATAGTTCTGATCTTATGGGCAAAACTTGCTTGCCACTGAGGACAAGCAAAGCCACCTTAAATGCCATCTACAAGTTAGGTTGGTCTAGAGTACAACTGAAAACAGTTGCATGGCTCATGCTGATCCTGTACTAAAGAGGCTATTTCTCAGACTGCTTCAGGTGACTTTGTACAAGGCATGCTCTGCATAGAGTTGCCATATCTCTTCTTTCACATCATCCTGCTGCCTTGAACCACTGGTGGTCCATACATGATGTCCTTCTGGGTGGCTTGTACCACTGGTGGTACATGTCTGTCTCATTGGGTGTCTTACACCCCTGGTGGTGGAAGAACTGGTGGTAGAAGTGGACCAATCATGCATGGAAGAGTTACGCATGGAATAGTCATGCATGTACCACCAGTGGTTCAACTCCCCTGGCCGTGAGACATACAAATACAGCCCCATCGTGAACCTATTAAAGACACATGTGAAAGCTAGGAAGTAAACATAACTTCAAAGCTTCCAAAATAACAAGATAATATTCCTACAAGCACATTTTCACTTTGCCCAGAGCTCTTCTGTTCTACTCATTACTTTGCATAGGCACATGCAACCCACATCAGGAAAACAGCAGCACAGTAATTTAAAGCCTTTGTACTTTAGTGAGCCCTAAAGTGACTTGTGAGAGTGAAAAAATGTTTACTTAGGCCCGATTAGTCTAAGAAAGAAAAGCGTATTTTTAAGGACTTCCATATAATCAACATTTAGCTTCACAGCTACACATTTCTCATTTCCTAAGACTTCCATATATAGCTCCATTTTAATTTTCTTTATGGTCATGGGAAGTATCCTTCTAGCGCATGAAATTATTTCATGTATGGCTAGGCAGCTGTATCCTGAAATGATTGCACTCCTTGAAGATTTCATATGGTGGATGTTAAATCTCAGCTTGCTCTTCATTAACTCTTATTTAGTATGACTTACACAACTGTACAAGGCGTGACCAAAAAATACTGTGAATGTTTAAATAGTTTTATTATTGTGGCTTCTTTGATGTCCAAATCAATTCAAAACATTTACCTTTTGTGGTCATTTTTACTTGAGAAAGAACTAGAAGCTGTCAGACCCAGTGAATAAGGTGGATGAGAACACAGTCATGTTTTCACAAGCCTGCCTTCCATAGCACTTAGCAGTAGCATTCAGTATATTTTTGATCACACCTCATAAGGACACCCATGAAAGAGAACTACTTCAGAAAGTGGCAAAAATAATGGCATAAATTTGTTCAAAGCAAGCGGAAATAGTTTGAGGGGTATTGATGGCAACATGTCTTTACTGTAATACATTTTGCTAACCTAAATATTCATTATTACCTCTTGTACATGTTTATGGGAGGGAAAAAAAATCCTAAAAAGTACACCATGCTTTTGGAGATCTTGGAGCTGGTCTGAGCCTCCATGTGGCCCTCGTGTTTCCATGGCAACTTCTACCTAAGTGATGGGGCCATTTATTTCCATACACAGTCCTCTGTACAAAATGGGCCAAATATTGTGGCCCACTTTGACCTGTTAGTGTCCTCACATCTTAGAAGCCATTATCAGACTCTTTCCACCATGAAAGTAAACTCAGATCTAAGTCACCTCACCCTGATAAGTGGGGAAGTGCAGCTCCTGCTGAGAAGACCATTAGCCCGGACATCTTCTAAGCCAGTGAGCTCCACAGAGTCTGAGATTTGAGAGAAGAAAACAGGTCTGTCTTTGCAGATACTTCAGGCAGTTTCACAGTTTTAAAACAGTGACTTGGTTTGGTTAGATGAAATGTAAAATACTTTGAATCAATTTTAAAAATGCTTGGAAAGAAAATAACTTTGTATTTTCGTATCAGCTATTTTGTAACTTTGAAAAACGGCACTCTTATGGCAAATTAAAGTATCAAAATTAGAGATTTGTTACATAAGAAATACAATCTTAATCAAAATGTGAGCCAGCTAGGCATGGTGGCATGCCTGTATTCCCAGCACTCTAGGAGGAGGCAGAGGCAGGAGGATCGCTGAGCTCAAGACCAGCCTGCTCTAGTGTGTTCAAGGTCAGTCTGAATTACATAGGGAGACCATATCTCAAAACAACTACAACATCAACAACACCCCAACCCACCACCAATTCAAAAAATAAAAGGCAAATCAATACACAATTCTACAAGAATTCAGCTGAGAAAATGTTACTTTAAACTTACCTTAAATATGCATGTATCAGTGCTGGAAAATGTTTTTCCTGTTGTGGACCCAGGAGAATCAGGTTAGATCTGCCTCCAGTGGGTCACTGCTGGTGTCTGCACTGTAACCCGAGAGGTTACAGTAGCCACTGCCACTCCCTCAAGGAACAGTTACCAGGAACTGTGTCATTTTCAAATGTGAGTACAAGACAGCATCATGAACCACAGAATTTAAGTAAAATGCTGATTTTTTTTTTGCCCTTTCCCTCAGCATGTTATTCCCCGAAGCTCAGCGCCTAGAAAACACGGGGAGGCTGCTACAGTTGGCAGACATAGATCCCACTCTTCGGCCCACCCAGCTCTCGCTTTTGCACTTTAGGAGCCTCTGTGACATATACAGAAAAATGTGTGATGAAGACCCACAGCTTTTTGGTTATAACTTCAGAGAAGATCTGAAGCAAAGAAAAGATAAACCACAGGAAAAAGAGGAGGAAGAGAGTCATGGACTCTAGATGCCGCCAAAGCCTGACAGGTTGATTCCACAGTGTGGGGCTGCTTCTGTTTGTGCCCGTCTTTGCAGAATGACAATAAAATACCAATGACCAGGTGACTTATGTTCCTTTTACTGTACAGCTTGGTAGAGAAAATAAATATCAAATAAGATACAGTACAAGCTTTTAATATATATACTACATAGATATGACATGTTTAGTATAAACAGCCTCTATTACAACCCTACAAAAATGAACTATCTGTATGTTGTTCCCCTAACCCACATTAAAATAATTTAAGTATACTTTAAATAAAGCAAAAAAAGCTCAAGGAAATGCCCAGAGGATTGAAAAAAAATGATTGTTTTGAAAGCTATTAATCACAACTTTCCCATCCTTTTATCACATAACTTAAAATTAGAATGCAGTTTTCAGGATTCTAAATCATTTTGATACCTGCTCAAAAGGGATATAAACTAAGTAATTTACAGATTCTGACAAGTTTAATCTAGTTTTCTGATCCACAATAAATTAAAATAACTTAAATCTTTACAACAATTTTGTGGGAAAATGCATACTGCACAAAACCAATGATGAATAGTTTTTCTGCAATCTCCACTTTACCACCAGTTTAAAAATAAGCAAGCAGTGTAACCCTTATCTGGATGGAATTGTACTATGATTTTCCATGGCTCTCTGTTTCATAAAAACACTCTTCATTGACAACTGAAGTTAAACTCTGGACACTGAATTCTCGCTCTAGAACAAAATTGAGATCAATGTTGCTATTTTCAGGTTGGCTGTCAAGGGACTGGTGACGAGTCTGCGCCTTCAGCAAAGCTCCTCTGTCCCTCTTGGTGCTGTTTGCTTTTCGTTTAATGGGGCAGAAGTGGGCCCGGACCAGCTTGGGCTGCTCTCCCTTTGAGCCCTCGCCCACTCCCGTACCAGGTTGCTGCTCCACCCGGTGGGCATCAGGCTCCTCGGAGATTCTCAGTCTCTGGAACTGGATTTCGATGTCCTTGGTGGGACTGCTCTTTTTCAGAGTCTGGTGGTAGTCGTCATCTTCATCACTCAGAATATCACTCTCTTTGATGAGACTATCAGGAAATTCTGCCAAGCCCACGTGAGGGTCGCCCACATGAGGGTTGCCCACTGGAGGAGCCGCAATCCTGCAATCCTGCCTGCCCTCGGCCACCGAGCAGCCACTGCTGTGGGTGCCGCTGCTCAGGCTGCACTCGTCCGAGTCCAGTGAGTTAGCCTTGCTCGCTTCACTGGGCCACTCACTGCTGCAGGAGGTCCTGAGGACCTTGAGGGACCTGGACGATGCTGCAAGGAGAAAAGCACATTTCCCTGGATGACAAACAGCTTATATAGTGTCATGTCCGCCTCATAAGGCATAAGATTTTAACATCTTAATTAAGATTTTATTTTGTAATTTGACTTTAATTACCATCTATGCTGGCATTTGGGCAAAAATGTAAATACTGCAAGCACAGCAATTTTTGGCTTAAGTTTTTTGTTTTTTAATTTAAAGTGCTGAAAAATCCAACAATTTATTGACTACATTTCAGTGACTACACAAATGCTGAAACATTTTAACACTGAAAAGCATGATGGGTCATCACTTGCTTTTTTTTTTCTTTTTTTGCTCAGCAAACACAGCAGATGATACTACATGGCGTGAAGTGAGCACAGTAGCGAAGCTTAAAAAAAAATAAAAAAGAAAGAAACCTCGTAGTACTAGAGCTACAGGGTGCCTAGCAGTGCATGCTATGCCGCTACACACCAACGTAGGAAAACATCAGACAGAGGAGGACAAAGGGTCCATGGACAGCTGTAACTAGGTACAATAATCACTTCATCTGAAATGTAGATATGATGTAGAAACTACCACTGTTTGCTAGTTGACAAAACGACAGCAACATTTGTCTTTTATCAAGTTTTCTAAGCACCTCATGATTAGGTTTTTAATTTTTTTTTTTCTTTTCATTGCTAAGGAAGAACTAACTCCCTTTGCTTGTGGAAGATTTTTCTATCCTACTGATCTTTTTTATTTTATCTTACTATTTTTTACCTGATCTTAGGCACCCTTGTTGCATCATAAACCATCAAGCTAACTTAAATAGGGAAAGTGAGTCACACTCAAACAACAGTTAAAGTCAAGAGGTGTGTTGGAAATGGACAAGGGGAAAAGGACAGGTCTGAGGGTGATGGGGCTGATTCAGACTGGACACTAAACATAGGGACATAGGAAGACAACTACCAAAGCAAGCAGAAAATGTTTTAAAGTTTATTTTTTTTAAACAATACTTGTCATTTGGTTCAGGCAGCAAATCTAAAATGAGCCTACAATGATTATGTAATAAATGCAGAACATGCCGGGAGTGGTGGCTCATGCCTGTAATCCCAACACTCGGGAGGCTGAGACAGGCGGATCGTTGTGAGTTCGAGACCAGCCTGGGCTACAAAGTGAGCTCAAGGCCAGCGTGAACGGCATAGTGAGACCCTGTCTCAAAAACGGCTGGGGATCTAGCTCAGCGGTCTAAGCGCCTGCCCGGCAAGCGCAAGGTCATGAGTTCAATCCCCGGTGCCGCAAAAAAAATAAATAAAAATAAATGCAGAACACATCACCAAAAAAAAAAAAAAAATCAAGACAAATACAGAAACTGAAAAAGTGACCTTGTGGGTACAACTGCTCTGTGCTGGGTGCTGAAGGCATGGAGGATGGGACCCCCCCCCTCAACGCCCACTGTTGGGGTCAGGATACCCTGCACAGCAGCCATTTGAGACACAAGTTCACCAGTGTCACCAACATAGCAAACAGTGAAATGTTCCTAGGAAATGTCACTTTTGACCTGAAACCTAAGCCCTCCTTCTCCTTCCCCATTCCAAACACACCTGCAAAAGAAACAAAGGTTCAAACTCCACAAGGAGCAGTAAAGTATTTACACTATGCAGGTGACATGCACCTTTAAAGCAACTGATTTCAGCAATTAAGTTTTATTTGAAATCACATGTGAAAGGAATTCGGCATCTTTAGATTCCCAGCACTTCATCGTTTCAATAGAACTACTATAAGGTCTAGGATAATTTTTCCAGGGAATAAATTGAAGTTAATCACTAATAAAATCTAGATTTCATTCTTTATACTAAACTGCTATGTAATCTGATAAGATTATACCATATGTCTATGCATAACTTCTTGCTTATTTCCCTTGCTGCTCAATTAAAAGCAGAAAAATGTTCTTTGTCTCTCATAAGTACTGTGCTGCTAGAATTTCTAGCCAACTTTCAGAGAGAGAATACACATATTTAGTTATTTGTGCCTGTGTGTTTAACTTTGTTCTCTTGGATTGAAGGGGGAAAAGGGCACTGTTAATTTTAGTGTTTCTGTAGACAACAGCAGCATGTTAGTTTTGATAGCCATAGCTTATTTCAACAATAGAGAAAAAAATTATAAATCAATCTGAATTGTACATAAATCTAAAGAGGGCAAAGTATGGCCAAAAAGAAGTTATCTACTTAAGACTAAAATCAAGAACAAAGACAAAACAGCTAATACAGAAAAAATATTTCTGAAACTGAAGCTGAAATTTTAGCAACAGGCAGAAAGTTTAAGAACAGCATAGTCTGAAATGAACAGCGTATTTGCTGACTTATGAAGAACAAGTGCATGAGGTTTCTTGATCTTAATGCATTAAGTACAGTGACACCTCAGTTCTCATCGTGAATTGGTTTTGGAAGTGAGTACCAGCCATTGTTTCAGCTGAAATGGTAGCAAATCACCAGGCAGTCACCCACAAGTTCTAGCTTATGGGTGGACTACCAAACAAGTACTGGGACAAACCTTTCATGTCAAAATGGGTCAAATACCAAATTCAATGAGTTTCAAAGCAGAATGAGCACCAAGGAATGACTGTACTGACCTAGATGCCTCGTGTTGTTCAGAACCCTGGGAATATTGCAGTAAGATAGATCAAGTCCCTGGACTCATGCACATCCTTAGTGGGAGAAACAAGGTACCAAGTCTGGATGGTGTCAGCTTGTGAGAGACAAGAGATTAGACAATGGAGGCAGATACACTTTATAAAACAGTGGGAGCAAGAGGAATATTTAGGTCTCTTAAAAGTTACCCTGTGATGATTTACAATAAATAACTTACAACTATGTTATAAGAGCATGTACCCTTTGAAGAAACCTCATAATTTCTTGAATAAACACAGAGCTAGCAAAATTCTCACCTAATTTGGCTGAAACAGGAACTCGGTTCTTGAGAGGTACCAGACGATCCTTACAGGTCTTCTCCAGCGGTAATTCACACTTTATGTGACGCCTGAAGTTTTCCCTCAGAATAGAGCGAATCACTTTAACGATGTTGGTTTTGCTCTCACTGTCACTGGTAGGAGAAAGGAAAGAACCATAGTATCCTTCCAGGAGCTCCTGAGGCCATCACCTTTCTCAGTGCATCTTCTAAGCTAGATCAACAGCAGTTTCCCAATCTCTGTGTACCTGGGTTTCACCACTTACAGAAGGAAGTAAGAATTCCAAAATTTGGATACATATATCTAATTGATGTATTCTGAGATACCTTTTGAGGGAAAGGTGTTAACCTGATGTCATTAAAATTCAGAGGGGCACTAAAACTCCCTTTTTTAAAAAAAACACGATTCTTGTTTTTACTGGTTTTAATCTTTGGAACTCAAAATACCTGCAACATAACTGAAAAATGGTTTCTGGCCGTCCTTCTATTTCTGACTTTATATGGATCAGCTCCCATATGGAATTATTTTCTGTCCCTGCATAAAAGGAAATGGAAACAAGAGTTTACAACTTTGCCAAAATGCATGGTTAAGAACACTTGTGAAGTTTAAAATTGAAGATCTAAAACATGGTAATTCTGAAAACATCTCTGAATATTTTCCAGGGTCAAAGGTCCCCCCCCTCCCTTTTAAAGTATCACTTGTTATACTCCTTAAAGAATTTTCTGTTATATTTAAATATGTAAAAAAATTAATTTTCCAGCTTTGTCTAAGAAATTTAAAGAATCAAGAAAATTAGAAGAATGTTGAAAACTTGATTATGAAAACAAGGAAGTAATAGAGAGCTATAACTGGGAGAGAAAAGCTGTCCACTGGTATTGTTTCTCCCAAAAGTTTGTCAAGAAGTCTCAAAACAACCTCTCCTGTCCTCATTTCCCTTGCCCATAATAAAAGACACCAAAAATTATCCCCAGCTGTCTTTTTCTACTTTTTTTATTCCACCATTTAAGTAAATCTTCTAAAATACATTCACTGCACAAGTTACCTGCTGTGTTCCCCAGTCTGACTTGAAGTGCGGATATAGGGATCAGCCAGCGGAATTTAAATGGGTCCAAGTCAGCAGAGCTGTGTGCAGGCCGGGAATTGGAGGGCTGTAAAATAAGAAGCCCCAGAGGAAAGGTTAAGGAAGCTCATGTGCACAGCAAACAGAAGCCTTGTGTCCTCCTGTGTGCAGGACTCCGTGCAGCAGCGTGGGTGGCCAGGGCACAGTAAATCAGGTGTGTACCCAGTTTTTAAAGACCTCCCAGCCTCAGGGTAAAAGTCAGGGTC
>RJWT010020115.1:0-18122 GCA_004365215.1 Cuniculus paca
GGGGATCAAACCAGGACCTACACAGCACATGCTATCTAAGTACTCTGCAACTGAACTGCATCCCCAGCCCAGAGATCTTATATTAATCATTCACTCCATGCCAGATGTGAAGCCCAACTCAGCCTGTTACAGATATCAACTAACGTTCCTGACTGCCCATTAGATCATACTAAACAAATCTGATTCCTTTTCCATACTAAACTCCTTTAAATTATATGCATTTGCTGTTCTTTGAGTGACACATAGTCTTCCATCTTTTATTAGGCAATTACCTTTTAAAAGTCAAGGATTGTTTTATTTATTTGTTCTTCTGTCTACCCCCATTCTCATAGTTTTTGGTACCCAATAAGGGCCCAATTATTTACTACATTTTATTGCAGTGCTGTTCATTTGAGCCCCAACCTGCTCTCTTCCTCTCTGAATATGCTATGGTTTGTCCACTTATAAAATAAGCTGTTTCTGGTATATTTTATTCTCCTACTTTCTAAAGATACAGCCTGTACAACAAAATAACTAGACATTTAAAAATTGGAAAAATACCAAAGATGGTCTTTCTCATGTAGCATGTCAAGATGGAATTTTTGGTGGGTTTCTTTTGTTTGTTCATTTTGTTTTGTTTTGTTTGTTGTTATTGTTGTTTTTGTTCTTTGTTTTTCTGCGGGCCAGTTATAACTGCACATGGCATTATTTTGTTACTCAAATTGTTCCACTTTTGCCAACGGGAACTATTTCAGCTAGCTTCAGTATCATTTTGACATCTCCACCAGGTTGTGCTTTAAGCACTTTTCATACTTTGTGGCACTTTAAGATGTTCTGGGATCATCTTGAAAGTTCCTGGCTCCAGTCCTAAAATCTGGCACTCCAGCCAGGCTGTGTTTTAAAATGGTCTCAGAAGGGAGATTTGCTCTTAACGTGCTCTGTCATTGCTTTGAGACCCTGACAGTGATGAGCTAGTAAATATATGTGTGTAAATTAACCGAGTGTGCATGCGTATCTGTATCGCAGTAGTCCCTTCCTAGCCACGCTTGTGTTTCCCGTGGTTTCAGTTATCTATCTGGTCAACTACAGTCTGAAAAATATTAAATGCAAAATTCCAGAATTTTCAATTTCTTGTGTACCTAGGGACTGAACCCAGGAATTTAACAGTGTACTGTGTTTCCATTCCTTTTTTTAAATTTTTCATTTTGAGACAGGGTTTTGCTAAGTGACTGTTGCCCAAGATGGGCTCAAAGTTGCAGTCCTCCTGTCTCAGCCTCACAGAGTGCTGGGAGTACAAATGTGTGCCAGCAAGTCCAAATTTGCTTTGAGTTTTTAATTACTATATTACTGTAATAACCTTCATTATCCTGATGGTTATTACATGTAAATCTAACTTGTTGAAAACTGATTTATATTCCACGAGAATTATATGGTATAATTTGCTCTACTATTTTTATTTAAAAATATTTAAATTATTTCCATTTTGTGTTCTATGTAAAGATACTGCATTAAACACACTTTCACATCATAATGGCCTTCAGGAAAGTGTATTTTGTTTTCTTAAGTAAATGTACTATACAAACATTTCTTATATCCCAATGATCCAATATATAGAGGAGAGAGTAGCAGTCTTAAGAATAGTCATTTTCTTCTTGATCTTGAAATCTTTTTGTCCTTTCTCTTCCTGCTCTCTTCCTTCTTTTTATTTAGTCTCCCTTTCCCCAAACACATCTTTAGTGTTGGAGGGTACTGAATGCAAAACCTCACACATACCAGGTAAGTGTTCTCCCTTATATAAGTTGCATTCAAATTTACCACTACATGATTTGCAAATGTTTTCTTTCAGCCTATGGCTTGTCATTTCATCCTGTTTATGTGCTTTTACAAAGCAAAAGTTTGTAATTTTTATTTACATCCCATTTAACAATTTTGCATATTGTATCTGAAACTCAACAGCAAACCCAAGGCCGTGTGATTCTCCTATGTGCTTTTCTGGAAGTATCACAGTGTCTGTATTTATATCTAGTTCTACATCTGGATCTGTGATTTAGAGTTTATGTGTAGGATGTGATCAATTTGTCGCATTTGGACTTCCAGAGATCTGGCATCTTTCTCCTTTAGATTGTCTTTGTACCATTGTCAAAAATTGACTCAATTTTTCTGAATCTATTTCCAGTCTCTGTTTTGTTTCATTGCTTTACCATGTGTGTGTTTTTTTCACCTCACCATACTCTTCCTGTAGCTTTATATAGTGAGTGTTGGAATCAAGTAATGTTAGTCCTCAGACTCTATTCTTTTTCACAAGTGAATCTGGTAGTTTATGGTTCTTTCCCCTTTCTTGTAAATTTTAGAACAGTCTTGCACATACCCACAAATAGCCTTGTTGAGATTTTAACATGAATTTAATACACATAGAGATCAGTTTGGGGAGAATCAACCTCTTCTGTGCCAGTTAATCATAATGGTCAGTGCGAATGGATTAAGAGATTCCTAGAGAGGTGATTGGATCCTGGGAGCATGAAACTCATCAGTGGATGAATCTATGATGTTGATAGGTGAATGTGCTATTAGGCATTGGGGACCAGATGGAGGTGGTGAGTCTGAGATGTGCCTTTGGATGGGAGGTCTTTCCTGCACTCTTTCCAGCTTGTTCTGCTTGCAGCTGCTGTGAAGTGAGTGGCTTTACCTCACCAAGCCAAGCCCTTCCACCATGATGTTTTTACTTTGAACCGTGCTGACCATGAGCTGAACCCTCTGGATCCATGAGCCAAATAAACCTCTCCTCCTTTAGATTGTGAATGCCAGGTGTGTTACACCAGCAGTGGAGAAAGCTAATAAATTTTTCTTTGTTGAGTCTTGAAATCAAACACAAAAATCTGTCTCCATTTATTTGGATTGTATTTCTTTCACCAGTGTTTTGCATGTATGCGATCTTGTACATACTGTGTTAAGAGTTCATTACAGAGATGTAGTTGTCCCTGTGACTCTGGGGCCTCTGAGAAGTCTCAGTCCATACTCTGTGCTTTCTCCATTGTTCCTGGGATTGTGGGACCTCTGAGAAGATTCTGAGTCCATGCTCTGTACCTCCTCCATTGTCTCTGAGATGGTGGGGTCTGCGAGAAGGGTATAATGACTCATACCTTTGGTGGGTAGACAGACCGGAACCTCAAGACCCAGGACAGTAGCTTGGCCTTGGGCACACAGTGCACACATGCTTTTGGAGGGTGGAGTAATCAGACCATGGAAGCATGGAAGTAGCATGGAAGTGTCTGAAGCAGCAGCGAGGAGCCAGCAGCTGGATTCTGGAGAACGCCACCAATAAAAGACCAGTCCCAGCCCCCATATTCAGAAGTCAAGATCAGTTCCATACCCAGCACATTTCTGGGATCTAACATGGATACTTTCACAGAACTGTAAACACCAGAGGCATTTCACTACTTTTAATCTCCTTTGTTTGTCTGATTGGCTATCCCTTTCCTGTCTGGTTGGATGTCATCTTGTTTTGTTTTGTATTCTGGGGTTATTTCTGTATTTGGGATTTTTTTGTCCTTTCTCTGGTCTCCTTTTTCTTTTTTCTTTTTCATTCTTTTTCTGATTCTTCCTTGTTTTTTCCACTGTTTAGGTTTCTTACGTTTCTTTTTTGTTTTCTTCTATTGATCCTCTCTCTTTTTTCTCAACTACTTGAATTTAAACTTTCAAGTGAGTAATCATTGTCTCTGCCCTTTCTGATTACTCCTTTGTATTCTGTTTCATTCTTTGCTTCCTGTGTCCTCCAGTTTCCCAAAACTCAGGTAATCATTCTTTCACTTCCTGCCTTGACTCTGCTATACCTGACTTCATTCATTACTTTAGCCTGTCCCCTACCCATCTTAATTCCCCTGCCCCCCACAGAAGAATAAAATCACTCCACTAAGGGGAAAGTCACTGCATAAAAGTGTATGGTATATATTTAATTTTGTTATATAACCTTAGAATTTGCTCCTGTGAATGGAGGTAGCAAGTTAATGGTTACCATAGTCTGTAGTTAAGCTGTACTTGAAACTATTGTTAATACTAACTGTACTAATTTAGTCCAGTTGTAATACATGTTATAAAAAGCTTTTCTCCCCTGTATGATAACACTGTGATTGTATGGGTTCATGATCATCACCACAGCCCAGTATCAAAGGATTGGGAGCATAGCCAAATAGTAATTTTGTACCCTTTACAAATTGGGAAGGTAGGTTCTTGGGATAGCTATAAAAGAACCACCTGTATCTAAAGGACATCGCTGAAGAATAGACATCTCCTAGGAAAGTCTCAATACTAGTGATAAAGCTATATATCATAAGAAATTAGCAAGCATCAACATAGAAAGTAAAATATAATAGAAAAGAAAATGACAAGACACAGAAGTAATGCAACCCCAGATCCCCCAGCCCACCCAGGACAAACCTGGAACTCTATGAGACAGATGAAGTTGGAAGTCAAACACTGGAACTTCCTGAAATGATAACAGAAAAAAAAAGTAGAAAAGGCAATAGAGAAAACAGTTTCTCAGGTACAAAAAGAACGATGCTTAAAATCAAAGATATTAGAGAAGACACAGATGAAAGAATAGATGACCTTAGAAAAATGATGGAAACCAAAAATGCCCAACATAGGAAAAAAATGGAATCCATGAAACAGATCCAAACAGAAATCCTAGAGATTACAACCTCCATTCAAAGTGTATGCAACAAATTGAATGGTGAGGATAGAAGTTCAGATTTTGAAGACAGAACTGCAGCTAGTGATCATGAAAAGAAAGATATCTTAAAAATAGCAAGAGACCATCAGAAATCAATCCAACAACTACAAGACAAAGCAAAGAAGAATAGTACAAGATTGATTGGGGTCAGTGAGAAAATGAGACAGCACAAATGCCATGACAATCACAAATATATATGCACCTAATACAGGAGCACCCAACTGTATAAGACAGTTATTGGTAGACATGGAAAATCAAATGATCAACAACACAACTGTAACAGGAAACCTCAATACCCCACCATCATAGACAGATCAACTAGACAAAAAACCAGCAAAGAAATATCAGAGCTGAACCAAACCTGTGAACAAATGGACTTAACAGTTAGGAGCCACACCCTGAGGTCACGCAACAGCAACCCAAAGAGATCCTGTAAGCCCAGTGCCAGCCTGGAGAAGAAGCCATGCCCCAAGGCCAGTGGCCTGGAGAGATCTGAAAACCCAGCACCAGCCTGAAGAAGAATCTGTGCCCCAAAGTCACATGCCAGCAATGCAGAGATCCTGCAAGCCCAGCGCTGGCCTGGAGAAGAAGCCATACCCTGAGGTTACACACCAGCTGCCCAGAATGATCTGGTGAGCCCAGTGCAGGCCCGGAAAAGAAGCCACACCCGAAGGCCCTGCCACCACTGGGGGAGCATCAGTGAACCAGCACCCCATGCCTCTCCACACTCTAAGAACCCCGGATAGGAGGAACTGAGATGACTAATCCAATCCACTACACCAAGGGACTGGCAGCCAATGCAGAAAGCACCCAGGATGCAGCAATGGGCTGATTTGGAGGAACACAGAAAAATGTCAAGACAAAGGAGCAAAATACAATCTTAGACCTCCAGTGCACCCAGAGCAAGTTCAGGAGATACAGAAAAAATTAGTACAAATTAGACATAGTAGAAATTGGAAGTCACACACCTGAAATTTCCAAAAAGATAACAACTGAAGGAAGTAACATGCCTATGTCTGACAATCTGGACAGCTATTTTGAAGATAACAAGAGGCATTATGGCAGCCATTGTTAATTTCTTTTATCTAGTTTTGAAGTTCTGTATCATTTTCATTGTTTTGTTTGATTTTATTATGTCTGATGGTATGGGCAGCTATTTTGAAGATAACAAGATATATTATGGTAGCCACTGTTGATTTCCTATTATCTTGTTTTGAGGTCCTATATCACTTTCATAGTTTTGTTTTGATTTTTTTCTGTTTTATTTTATGTGGTTTTATTCTTTTTAAAATAAAAAAATAAGATTGATTGGGATCAATGAATAAGCTGAAGACAGTACAAGTGCCATAAGAAAAAACAAAAAACTTCATAGAAATAACAGCAGAAAACTTCTCAAGCATGGATAAAGAATTTGACATACAAGGGCTGGAGATTTAGCTCAGCAGTTCAAGTGCTTGCTTGGTAAGCGTGAGGTCATGAGTTCAAGCCCTGGTACCAATAAATAAATAAATAGAATAGAATAGAATAGAATAGAATTTGACATACAAATAAATGAAGTATATAGAACTGCAAACAACCATGACCAAAATAAAACTACACCAAGACATATAATAATGAATATTCTAGAAATCCAACTCAAGAACAGATTAAAAGCTGTTAGAGAAAAGAAACAGATCACCTATAAAGGAAAGCCCATCAGAATCACAGCAAACTTCTCAACACAAATCTTTAAATCAAGAAGAGCTTGGAGTGGAGTATTTCAACTCCTGAAAGAAAACAATTTCCAATGCAGATTGATGTACTCTGCAAAACTATCTTTCAGAATTAATGGAGAAATAAGGTAGGTACTTCTGTGATGAAGAACAACTGAAAAAATTTATGACCATCAAACCAACCCTGCAAAGAGTACTGAAAGATATTCTAGACAGAGATAAAAATGGCCATAATTTCAAGAACAACAACAGAAACTACCAGGCAGGGCAAGCAATTAAACGGAGGGGGAAAGCAGAAAACCAGCAACAGGAAAATATCATGACAAAGATAAGCCAATAAATACCAGGTATAACCATCAATGTAAATGACCTCAATTCACCAATTTAAAGAAACAGACTGGCAGAATGGATCAAGAAACAAGATCCAACAATATGCTGTATGCAAGAAACACATTTAACTTGAAATTCATAGACTGAAACTCAAAGGATGGAAAACAATCTTCCATGCAACTGGAACCCAGAAAAAAAGCAGGGGTATCTATTCTGTTTGCAGACAGTGTAAACTTCATACCAAGAATGATTATTTTGGAGATGCTATTGTAAGTCTAATATTTTTAAATTTCAAATTCTAAGTGACATTTTTGGAAGGTAGGAAATTTTTGAATATGTAAATTATGAATATGTAAAATAAGATACTTTGTAGTTCGCAACCTTGATAAGTTAATTATCATGCATATATTACTAGGAAATTTCTGCACAAATGATCCTGTTTAGAAATAAAGATGTCTTTATTGCTTCCTTTTTTTTTTGTCTGCATGTCTTTCACTTTTCTTGTTTTAACACATGCAGAACTTTCAGTATGAAGTTGAGTAGGAATATTTAAAGAGAGCATTCATGCCTTGTTCCTGAAGAGGGGATAACTGAGACTCTCAACAATAAGCATAATGTTTTAAAGTACTTTTCAGTGGATTAAAGAAGATTTTAAATCTATTTTTGGTATTTGGTTAATCTCAGCCTTGAAAAATAAGTTGGGAAATGATTCCTACTCTTCTTTGTTAAAGATATTGTAGAACTGATATTATTTCTTACTTTGTGTCTGGCAGAGTTTAACAGTGAAACTATCTGAATGTGGTATTTTCCTTTTTTAGAAGGTGTTTATTACTAGTTTCTCTTTTATGTGTATGGCTATGTATATTACCTTTATCTTGTTGAGGGTGTTTGGTGGTTTGGCCCTTCAAGGAATTCACCTATTTTAAATTGTCAAATTTACAGATGTAGATTTTTTTGGTAGTATTCCTTCACTATCTTTTTGATGTCCACATGATTAGTAATGTTTATCCCTCTTTTATTTCTGATACAGGTATTGTGTGACTTCTCTCCTTTTTTCTTGAATCCAATGTGTATTTCCTGTAGAGAGGGTACTACTGGGTCTTTTAGTTCTAGTTCTTCTTAATCTGGGCTTTTGAACTTAACCAATTCATTCACATTTAATGTAATTACTAATAAATTAGAACTTATATCCTCTCTTTCAATTGTTCATTTCTTTGTTTTTTCATGTGTCTTTTGTATTTTGTGCTCCTTCATTTCTCAGGTCCTGGCTTCTGTTGTATCAGATATTTTTTATTGTTCCCTAGCAATTCTCTTGTTGTTTTTCCCACTATATTTTTAGGTATAGTTCTAGTGCTTCCTCTGGGGATTTTATTTAACATCTTAATTGAAGGCAGTCTAGATTAATACTGATTTAATTTCAATAGTATACAAAAACTTAATACTGGAGCCGGGCGTGGTGGCTCACGCCTGTAATCCCAGCACTCGGTAGGCTGAGACAGGTGGATCGTTGTGAGTTCGAGACCAGCCTGGGCTACAAAGTGAGCTCAAGGCCAGCCTGAACAGCATAGTGAGACCCTGTCTTAAAAACAGGGCTGGGGATCTAGCTCAGCAGTCTAAGCACCTGCCCGACAAGTGCAAGGTCGTGAGTTCAATCCCCGGTGCCGCAAAAAAAAAAAAAGAAACTTAATACTGATTTAATTTCAATAGTATACAAAAACTTTCCTCCATGGCACTTCCATTCTCTTTCCCTTCTTTTGTACTATGACTATCATAAAATACAAACTATATTTTCATGTTTTAAGCTTATTGGTTCAATTTTTATAGTGTTTTATTCAGCTGTTTGTACTGGAAATTGAACTCATGACCTTTAAACCCCTTTTGTATCTTTATTTTACTATAAATCTTCAAAGAAGCTCTTGTGGTTTTGAGTGTTATCACTGATTCTTTAATTGCAGCCTCAATGACTAGTTCTTTTAGGGCATATCTGCTAGGAACAGATTCTCAAGTTTTCTTTCAATCTAGGGATGTATTAATTTCTTTATGTTTTAAGGACGGTTTAGCTTGGTATAGAATTCTTTCAACATTCTGAAGAAATGATACTCACTGTCAAACCCCTCAAAGCAGTATGACACACAAGTCCCAGGTTCCTGAAGGAAGGACAAGGGACCCAGGCTTTCCCCTTGAAGATATCCTTGTCTCCACCATGACACCACTATCTATCAACCCTGTTGTAGTGACATCTCTCCCTTCCTAGTCAGGATAAATCTGCTTCCTCCCATCCTTTCCCTAACCCAGTATGTTTCTCCTGAGTGTCTTGAAGTAGGTCCTCCCGAGTGTCATTAGGAGTACCCTCTCCTGACAACTCATGGACTGACTTGGACTTTCCCTCCCTCCCAGTGGAGCTGTCCTTGGTGGACACCTGGACAGTTTTCTTTGTATCAGCTCAAACACCTGTGCCCAGGGTGAAGCAGTAACTTCTGTCCCTGTAAGTAAAATGTTATAACCATAACATCCTGTTATGTTGGAGCAGGGCCACCAGGATACAAAACTGTCACATCTTGACAAACTGCCTTTTTTCTGCCCACCCTCAAGTTCCATGCCAAAGACCAACCTGCTTGACTAAATGTATAAAAGCTGGAACCTGTCCTTGATCCTTTGCTCAGCCATTTTAGATTTACCTGCTAAGCTAGTGTACACCTAAAGCTAGAATAAAATCCTCCTGTTTCCCATTTGGTCTCTCCTCTCTCAGTCCACAAGGGAAGTGACAAATTCAAATTCCTAACAGTTCAAGAGCTGTCAGGGAGTTAGCAAAGATGTCCCCAAGCCTCTGTGCTTACCTCCTTATAAAACAGTCCTGTGGATGTGGACACTGACATCGACTCTGGAGTGAAGGGCAGGTCCCAGAGAGTGACCTGTGCCCAGGGGCTCACTCAGGTCCAACCGCAGGTGGGTAAGGTTTGAAAGTCAACAGGGCTGGAGTGTTGGTGTCCAGACATTCTGCGTGGGGGAGGGGCTGGGGCAGCGGGGCTGGGAGGGGGAGGGGAGAGACATTCCATGGAGAGCTCTGGTGGGTAGAGGAGACCCTCAAGATCCCTTTGAATAATACAGTGACGACATCGCTGCTGTGTGCCTCTAGCCACTTTTAAATGATTTCTCAGACGAGCAGTGCTCTGGTTTTATTGATGTCTCCTGACTTCAATTCCTCATCAGTAAAATTTGTTTGATTCCCCTCATCTCACCCCGCATCCCTCTGTTGAAGTAGGTCCTTGACGAATTTCAAAGATCATTGTACTTTCTCAGTAAAATTAAGACCACATATTTAGGTAAATATGGGGCAGGTTGGGGAGGAGAGAAGATGAGCAGTGTGAAATAAGATTGCGTCAGGGGATCCAGCGCTTGCTGTGTGCACATCGCGGCTTAGGAAGCAGTTGTTACAGGCTTAGTGTCCATTGTTGAGACCTGTGCCTTCTCCTGCCTCATAGTCTTACTTAGCGTCTCCTGTGCTAGAAACCGAGAAACCACACAATGTAGCCTACAAGACCCGACACAGAAATCCCTTCCTTTTGGTTTTCACAGTCTTATTATGCTCTTTACGGCTTGCTCTGCCTGTCAACTGATTATCATAACTTTTTTAAAATCATGCCTTTTTAAAAATCAGTTTTATTAATACATTGACACACATAATGGTTACATTAATCATAGGGAATTTGTACCTGTACAGAATATATTTTAATTCTTATTTTTTTCCATTTCCATCCTCTCTGTTCAACCCTTCCTCCCCTCACATTTACAAAACTTTGTTTCCATTGTTTTCCTTCCATTCTCTTTTTTCCTTTTTCTGTCATTACCTTCCCCCTTCCCCCTCCCTTGTTCCCCTTCCCATCTGAACATTTTCTTCCTGCTTCCCAGTATCCGTCCTCCATTATGCTCCTTGCTTACCCTCTGGGTTTCTCACACAAGAGAAACAACGTGATATTTCAATTTGTGTGTCTGATTTATTTCACTTAAGACTGGTTTTGAGGTGCATCCATTTTCCTACAAATAACTCAAGTTTGTCCTTTATGGCAAAGTAATACTAATTGTATTTAAATGCCACATTTTTTAATCCATTCGACATTTGATGGGCATATGGGCTGTTTCCAAGACTTAGCCATTATAAATTTTGTTGGTATAAATATGGCTATTCATATAGCATTGTGATATAATGCTTTTAACTCTTTTAGGAAGAAACTTAGAAGAGGAGCAGCTGGGTCAAATGGAACCTCTTCATTTTAGAATTTTGAGGAATCTCCATACTGATTTACACAGTAGTTATACCAGTTTACACTCTCACCAACAGTGGAGAAGGGTTCTTTTTTCCCTACAGTCTCGCCAGTATTTGTGATTGGTTGATTTCTTGATGGCGGCCATTCTTTCTACAGTGAGATGGAATCTCAGTGTTGTTTTCGTTTGCATTTCTTGAATGACCAGTGATGCACATTTTTTCATATATTTATTTGCATTTGGTACTTCATTATCTGAGAAGTGCATATTCATTTTGCATGCCCATTTTTGGATTGGAGCCCTTAAATTTGAGGGATAGGATTTTATTTTGCATTCTTTATATATTAGATGTTAGTGCTTTGTCTGAGGAGTAGCTGGTAAAAATTTTTCCCTTTCTGTGAGTTGTCCCTTCACTCTGTTGGTGGTTTCATTGCTGTGTAAAGGCTTTTTAATTTGATGCGACTCCAGTTATTGATTCTTTGTAATATTTCCTGTGTGGTCAAGGTTTTGTTCATAAAGCCTTTGCTTACACCTATGTCTTCTAGAGTTTTACCTATTCTGGTAAAACTAAACTGGGTGGCTTTTGATTTTTTTCAACCTTGATGGCCTCTAGGGTTCCTTTGGGTGAACTGGGTGTGTTGGATTCCATCTTGCTTCTGCAATTTCTCATTTTATATTTTTTGTTTATTTTCCACATTGAGGCTTATATATTGCTTATGGTGTTACAGAAAAACCACTATCATACCAAATGAAAGACTCTTCACACCGAGGAATCTAGAAGGCAGCTGTTCATTATGCTAGCAGGCTAGTGGGACCAAGTTCAAATCACTAGCCAAGAGCCAACTTTGAGTCCAGTTTAAATATAGTTTACAAGCAAGAAGTACAAGGCGTTACATGATTGGTTACATGGATTGAATTAAGTCATATATTGTCAGGAAAACTAACTCTAAATATATTGGCTTAAAAGGAATTATCATAACATAGGAACATCCTGGTGTTGAGGGGAGGGGGCTCAAGGGCCTTTACTAATGATATAATTGTGCCCATACAATGGTAGGTAGTTTTACTAATATCAAGAACTCTAGGTGATAACTACATTTCAGAGCTGTTCTTCTAGAGATAGCTGGCTTTTGGGCTTTAAGTCTGCCCAGGACCCTACCTCTTCTGTTGATTAGAGATGAAAGGTTGGAGTCTGTTTGGCCTACCACCCAGTTCTTTGGTATTTGGCTTTAGTATTGTTTATGGACCCCAGACAATCTAGATATTGGCATATTTTACAGAAATGGTTTATAAGGGAATAAATTTAATACAGGACACATAATTTTTAGGATTATTTTATAATATTCACCCAAAAAAGTCAAATGCAGAAGAGTGAAGGAAATCTGTCCACATACTAGAGACCCAAAGAATCCAGCTGAGGGCCTGGGTCCCATGGCAGTGTCCTGCACAAGTTCAGCTTAAGGCCTAGAGTCCAGGACAATGTCTCATGCAAGTCTGTGTCAAGGATCTGCACTGGGAAGACCCAAAGGACAGTGGTAGTAAAGTAGAAATCCTGACCTGACTGCATCCATTCCATTCAGTAAAGCTGCAGCCATTCTGTTCTGTGCCACGGAACAGAGTTAAATCGTACGATTTGTCAGCAAACTGAAACTTCCGTGAATGTGCTAAAAACTACTTTGCTATATACAGCTGTGCTCACCACATGATACCCATTGTACCATGGCCTTCAGTTTTGTTATCTGTTCTGGTTTTTTTTTTAACTTCTGCTTGCTACCCTATAAAAAAGACAAACTTTCTTAATCAGTGCCTTAGACTTTGGAGATTACTCCTTTGGGGTTCACTGGCATTAATAAAATTTCCTTTTCTCTCCCAAGCTCCTGGCCACTGTTGACTCTATGTTTCCGCAACAGTGGAAGCTAGAAAGTCTGCACCAGTGGGATGAAGGATCTGTGCCAGCAGGCTGAGGGATCTGCACTGGAGCCAAGAAGTGATGCTCTTGCTAAGGGCCAGAGCTACCCCGTAAAGAAACACAGCCATCCGCAGCGACAGTGAGGACTGGAGCTCCTCCAGTGATAACAGCTGAGTTCATAGCAGGAAAACCAGCATGACAAGCTTCTCCAGGAGAATCAACAGTATCATTTTTCCCTCCAGTTCTGCTTTTATGTTTTTGGCAACAATCCTCAGGTGGGCCTTCCGCACCCAGCACCATGCTGATTCATTTCAGCTGAGTGTTACAGGTTGACCATTAACTAATCTACCACAGCATACAAGGAGAATCAATTAATCACAACAACAGTGTCACCTTGGCAGAGTACATTCAGCAATAACCGCGGTATGAAACACAAACTGGAAAATGACAAACTGTAATAACTAACACTTTGTCACCTTTGACACTAGGTACAAGATTTACAGTTATATAACAAGTCTGAGACAAATCAGAAAACTATATACAGTAAATACCCTCTCGAAAGAGCAATTTACTCCCTTTTACCATAAAGCAGATATAGTTAACTATCTATAGATTCATAAAGGTAGGTGGTACAGGTGTGGTAGTGTGAAGAAAAAAGAATAAAAGTAGTAGATTATGAAAAATAAAGCAATGGTAAATGTGAAGAATATGGTAAGATTGATTGAAGAGGTCCTGCTAGGGAGTAAAGGGAAATTAGTAGTATTAGATAACAGTAACAGAGAGGACTACCTAGGAGAAAGATAAATAATAGAGTTTTATTAGTCTTACTAGGGGAAAAGAAAATGAGAAAAAAAGAACAAGTTAAAAGAGAGAAAGTGAGAATAAAGAGGATGAGAGTAAAAAGAAGACCTAACATATAAATCTAAGTAATATTAAAGGGGTGGTTAAAAAAAAAAAGGTGGTAAAACTCTGAATTCCACCAAAAGAAAAAAAGTGAAAAATCAAAAACATACCAAGAAAAGAGAAGGAAAAAAAGAAAAAAAAAGACGTTCCTATGTATTTCCAGAGTAGTGTTTTCCCCAGGTCACTAGTCTTTACTCTTACAAGTCACATTCCCCTTCTCCAGTAGTGAACAAAAAAGGGAGGTCATTCCTCAGATAACTTACGTACATATGTAGCCTCTACTAAATGCAGCCTGCACAACCAAATGAGAAAGGGGGCCTGCAAAAGACAGAAAGGACAGTTCAGTAGAAACCAGGCATGAGGACATTAGAGAATTATTTTTAATATTGTTAGGTGCAGTCATGAGATTGTGAATATACAGGAAAACAACAGTCATTGTTAAGAAATGGAAAGTTCACGCCAGGTGTCATGGTGTACTCCTGTAATCCCAGCACTTGGGAGACTGAGGCAGGAGGATCATTGTGAGTTCCAGACCAGTGTGAGCTATGAAGTGAGCTCAAGGCCAGCCTGAACTGCATAGTGAGACCATCTTAAAAAGACAAAAAAAAAAAAAGGCATTATGATAGCTATAATTGATTTCCTTATATCTTGTTTTGAATCCCTGTTTTGCTTTCATTGTTTTGTTTTGATTGATTTTACTCTATTTTGTTTTGTTTGATTGTATTATGTCTGAAGGCACAGGTAACTACTTTGAAGACAACGAGAGGCGTTATGGTAGCCATTGTTGTTTTACTATTATATCGTTTTGAAGTCCTGTATTGCTTTCATTATATTGTTCTTTTATTGGTTTTATTCCGTTCTTTTTTGTTTGATTTTATTTATGCCTGATGGTATAGGCAGTTATTGTCAAGATAACAAGAGGCATTATGGTAGCTATAATTGATTTCCTTTTATCTTGTTTTGAAGTCATGTACCATGTTCATTGTTTTGTTTCGATTGACTCTATTCTGTTTTATTTCATTTGGTTTTATTCTTTTCAAAATAAAATTTTAAAAAATTAAAAGACAAAAAAGGAAATGAAAAGTTCTGAGAGGTGAATTGAAATGCTTGCAATTTTTGTTAAATATGAAGCATTAAAAGAAAAACAAGAAAAAATAAAGAGGAAAGCACACATAGAATAAAGAGAGAATTAAGAGCACACAGCAATCAAATGTAACATGTAAACCTTGTTTAGACATTTTGAGCCAATCAAGAAAATGTGAACACTGGGCAGCCCACATGACCAGGCATAGCCTTCGTGCTTCCTGGCTGGCATGGAGGCCTGCTGGACTGGTCATTGGTCACTGCTGCTGTTGCCAGTTTACACACTGAAAAACTGGATGAAAACAAGCAAAACTCAGTGTCACAATGCCCAGGGCTTTGTCTGGAATCTGCCTCCTTGGAGCAACCATCTCTGATGATCTAAATTTAATCAATTCTGTGAACTGTTGCTCTGGACAAAGACATAGTAGATGTGGACGCATGTGTCTCTATGAAGCCCAACTCCTGTTCCTCTCTTCTAGATCCCAAATAGTTTAACTCCAGTAAATGGAGTGGACAAATAAGTGTATGAATGAAAGCCTTTTCTTGCCCTCGAAGAGAGGGCTAATTTGGGACCATGTCTAAGTGTGGGCACAGATCCAAACATCAAGAACCACACAAATGATATTAAGAATAATAGATA
This sequence comes from Cuniculus paca, assembly GCA_004365215.1. Classification (NCBI taxonomy): domain Eukaryota; kingdom Metazoa; phylum Chordata; class Mammalia; order Rodentia; family Cuniculidae; genus Cuniculus; species Cuniculus paca. Next base: position 15,549 of record RJWT010020115.1, read on the forward strand.
AAGCAAAGTGAAAGACTGTTTAAGCATATTTATGAAGGAAATGGCTTAAAACCAAGAGTGGAAGAGCCTAGCGGGCAATAGAATTTCATTGTGGTTGAAAGGATCAGGTTTTTGTGACGGTAAAATAATCCATTTGAATATTTTCAAGTAGAAGCACCAGAAACAAAATGTGAGAAGTTTCTGAAAAATCCACAAAAGAGACAGACTGGGTTTGGGAAATTATACAGTGGTCTAAGTTCTACTTTCATGTAACATCCCATCATACCTTGTGCTAGCAACCATTCCCCAGGCCTCTCCTGTCCAGATGCACTTAGTGTTTTGGGGGAAAAATAGAAAAGCAACTTTTGTTTAACCAAATTTCAGACCAAAAATAGTTTTCTAAGGCTAAGTATGTTTTCTAAATTTCTGAAATGTATTTGTATCTTGACACTTTACAGGCTCTGAGGGTTTCTGTAAAAGGAATTACCAACATTTTGCATGACCAGTGCATTCCATAAATGACATTTATTTTTTGTATATTTTTTTATTTTGAAGAGAATAAAACCAAGCAAAATAAAACAGAACAAAGCCAATCAAAACAAAATGTTAAGTGATACAGGACTTCAAAACAAGATAATAGGAAATCAACAATGGCTACAGTAATGCCTCTTCTTGTCTTCAGAATAGCTGTCCATACCATCAGACATAGGAAAATCAAACAAATCAGAACAGAACAGAACCAATAAAAACAAAACAATGAATGAAATACAGGACTTCAAAATAAGATAATAGTAAATCTAAAATGGCTACCACAATATATCTTGTTATCTTTGAAATAGCTCCCTATGCCATCAGATATAATAAAATCAAACAAGACAAAACAAAATAAGACCAAAGCAGACAAAACAACGAAAATGATATAGGACTTCAAAACAAGATAATAGGGAGTTAACAGTGGCTACCACCTTCAGAAGGAGATCCCCCATAAATGCTACACTGCATATTCTTATCTTCTGGATAAATCATCAGACTACCGGCTTTAGGCCTGCAAAGTTAATGAAACACTAAACACTACAAGCATTCAGTTGTATTTTACTTCAATAGCTATCATCTGAGCCTGTGTTTCTCCAGATCAGCCTGTCACTTATGGGGTGGCGGGGGGACCTTGGCTCTTCTTGTCTCCCAGCCCATATGCTGGAAGGGGCTGGCATCTTTTTCTCCTCCCCATGGCCTGAAAATGGTGCTGACTCACAGGAAGGGGCTGGCATTTGGTTTCCCTCCCCATGGCCAATGCATGGCCCATAAATGACATTTAATAGTATCATAAAAAAAATCTGAACACTGACTGGTAATTAGATGATGCTAAAGAATATTATTATGCTTAGGATAAAAGTGGCCTATGCTGATGTTCTCAGTGTTTATTTTTTTATTTTAAGAAGAATAAAACAAAACAATAAAGCCAATCAAAAGTGGTACAGGACTTAACTACAAGATAAAATGATTCAACTCTGAGAGTAGTATGATAATTTCCTTCAATGTTAAGTATACAGATGTGGCCTAAGAATTTTCAAAGTACCCAAGGGATAAGAATAACCAAAAAATGCCATAAAAATAGAGCTATACTAGAATGTCCATGGTATCTTAATTCCTCTACTCAATAATCAAAAGCAATATAAAAAGGAAACAGAATGTATAAAACAAATGATAACAGAGTAATATACTGGATTACAATGAAAAGGAATAGAAATAAGAATGAATAAAAAGTTTTACAGAAAAAAAATACATACTATATAATTTCATTTACATGGACTCCTAAGAACATCGAAATTTGAGTCACAGAAAACAGATCAATGATTTAGCAAGGTCTTGTCCCAAAAATTTAAAAACTTAAAAAGCTTGAAATGTAGCTCAGTACAAGTCCCTAGGTTCAATCTCTTATTTATGCCACCACAAAAAGAAAAAGAAACAAAAGGAAAAAGAAACAAAAAAGTTATGATTTTGGAATAAAGGCCGGATGTGTAATGGAGCACACCTGTAATCCCAGTACTTGGGAGGCTGAGGCAGGAGGATCACTACAAGTTCAAGACAGGTCAGGGCTACAAAGTGAGTTCAAGACCAGCCTGAACTGCATAGTGAAACCCTATCTCAAAAAGACCAAAAAAAAAGTGATTTTTAAAAAGCCAAACAATGGACCACTGTGGGGAGAGCCAGACCCAGCCTTTTCCTGTGAGTCAGCACCATTTGTGGACTGTGGTAGAAGAGAACAAGAAGTCACCAAGAAGCAAACCCTCCCTGCGAATCAGCACCATGTGTGGGCTGACTGGGGGGAGAACCCGATACCAACTCTTTCTGGCACACAGGCTGAGAGACAAGAAGAGCTGACCCCCCATCCCACCATAAGCGACTGGCTGATCCAGAGAAACACAGGCTGCCATGATGGCTACTGAGGTGGAACACAACTGAATGCTTGTAGTGTTTAGTGTTTCACTGACTGCAGGTCTAAAGCTGGTGGTCTGATCATCTATTCAAAGGACGGCAATACGCAGTGAGCATCTATGGGGGATCTGAGGGTGGTGGCTGTTGTTGATTCCCCCT
>RJWT010020116.1:0-18110 GCA_004365215.1 Cuniculus paca
TTTTTTTTTTTTGATGGTGGTGGTACTGGGAATTGAATCTGGGGCCTTCACAATGAACTTTATTTGCAGCCTTTTTAAATTTTTTAAATTTTGAGACAAGTTCTTACTAAGTCACTAAATCTCCCGGGCTGGACTTGAACTTGTGATCCCCCTCCCTTAGCCTCTCAGAGTCTCTACCTTTTTGATGTAGCACTGATTGCTATAAATTTTGCTATTAATGCTGCTTTTACTGTATTCTATATGTATTGACATGTTCCATTATCATTTGTCTCATGAAATTTTCAAATTTCCTTCTTAACTTTATTGATTGATTGATTATTCAGGACACAGTTGTTTTCCATGTATTTGTACAGTTTCCAGAGGTTTTTTGTTGTTGTTAATAATTTCTAATTTTATCACATTGTGATCAGAAAAGAGTGTTGTTTTAGTTTTTAAAAATTTGTTGAGTCTTTTTTTGTGGCCTAACATGATTAAACATGGAGAATGATAGAATGCTCTATAGATGACTGTTAGGGTCATTGATTGAAGATGTAGTTTGACTCTGCTATTTCATTGTTGATTTCCTGACTGGATGATCTGTTCATAACTGAAAATGGGCACTGAAGTCTCCAACTATCTGGGACATTTTTCTGTTATCTCTTTAGGTAAGCATTCTACTTCTGACATTCTCAAGTCCCGCTTGAACTCTGGTAACCTGAATATTTACTCTTAAATTTTTAATGCTGTGCTGTAATTTGTGTAAGCTTTCTTCATCCCTCATTTTACTTTTTCTCTGTATTTTCAAATAACCTGTCTTCGAGCTCACTGATTGTTTCTTCAGTTTGTTTGGTTTTTGCCAAAGACGCCTGGCATCAGTAGTGGCGAGCCTATGGCATGTGTTCTGCAGTGAGCATGCATGTGAACAAGTCGCCCTGGCATCACTCCTAGCGGCTGGGCATTCACATTTGATTGCAATGTTGGCACTTTACAATAAATAAGTGGGTTTTGGCTTGCAGTTTGGGCACTCTGTCTCTAAAAGGTTTGCTATCACTGCCTTGTATCATATTGTTCATTCTGTCGTTGTATTTTCAGCTCCAGGATTTCTGTCTGATTTTTAAAATCATTTCAGCCTCTCTGTTAAGTTTCTCTGATGAATTAAATTTTTTCTCTCACGTTTTCTTGAAGTTCAGTGAATTTCCTTAAAACATTTTGTTTTGAATTTTCTGTCTGAGAGATCCCATGTTGCAGTTGTTTTCTCATGGTTTGGAGTGTCTTTATTTTGTTCATGAGATGAGGTGATGATACCCTGGAAGTCTTAATGCTTGTTGGGATGCAACAATGTTTGTACAGTGAAGGATTAGATATTTATTATAGTGTATAATCTGGTGTGCTTTGATTGTGCCTATCTTTCCAGAATGCAGTCTAGGCTCTTTATTTTCACTGAAACTGTGGTCATTGACACTATTTCAGCAGTAGAGGGCGCCTCAAGCACAAGTTTGTCACAGATCAGTGATTTGGTGTATTGTTTGAGATGAACTTGGGGAGTGCTGAAAAATGGTAGTCTGTTTCTGCTCTTTCTTTAGGTCGCCATCTGGGCCAGGTCGGACCTAGATGCCTTGTCCATAGTTCCTGGCCTGTGTTTAGGCACTACAGGACTGCACCCAGCACTGAGCCTTACCTGGCAGGTCTGCCCTTTGACTCCAAAGCAATGATTTGTGTCCACCTACGTTTTCTTCCTTGAAATGGCTATACCTCTCCATGTTGTACTGCGTGGGGTTGGGGAAGTAAACGGGGTAGGCCAGCAGTCATGTAGCCATCTCAGCTGCTTTGTACCCAGATCCCCTGGAGATCAGTACAGCACAGGGGCAGGATAAAGATGTGCACTGAGGTGTCCTGCCATCTGGTGTGGTCTGTTTGTGCCCTGAGACAGCCATAGCTGGCTGGTGGTGAAGGGGGCTAAAATGTCATCCTCTTTCTACTTGGGCTACAGTTTTGGTCTGGTACTGGGGTGGGTTTAGAGGTTCCATCTGTGAGCAGTGACCTGGAAGGAGAGGCTGTTGGGTTCTTACTGGTGTTGAATTTCACCATGACAGGCCAATTGCTGAGATCCAAAGCAAAATCTAATGCTTATTTTCCTGTCGTACCTTCTAGCAGATGATATCTTTCTTCATGCTTCCTTGCTTGAGGTTGGCAGACAAAAGGTGCAGTCAGTCTTTCGGTTGCCAGTGCTGGTGCTAAGCTGGGTTTAACCTCAGGCTCATGGCCACAGGAATCAGTTTGTTCCTGTGAGCTCACCCAGCACCCAAGCTGCACTTGGCTGTGTTGTGGATCTGAGCACAAGTCTGTCTTGTAAAGCTTGTAGGTTTCCGTCTGGCCCTGTGTTAGGTATAGAGGCTTCATTCATGCACTCTAGCCTCAGGGGAAGGGAGACTGGGCTTTGCATAGTACTAGTTGAAGCACTTTAAGGTGTATATATTAACTCATTTAATCATCATAATCCTGTGACATTATTACTCCTGCTTTTCACATGAAGAAACAGAGATACAGCTCTTAAGTATAGAATTAAGAGAATATAGTCTTAATTTTTTATTGTTCTATAAAATCTGTATGGAGCATCAATAAATCAATGTAAATTATGTACATAAATGAATAGAAAACAAAGAGTACATATAAGCAATTTACAAAAAATTACCATTATGGCATTCAATCCCTTTAACAGTGAAACGAAATGTAGAAGAACCATCTTATTTTGATTAAGTTAGCATAAATTAAGAAGTCTGACAATACATACCAAGTATTGATAACAAAGTGAGGCAATAGGAATTTTCATGTACTGCTAATAGAAGTAAAAATTTGTATAGTTACTTTGAAGATTAATTTGGTAACTCCTTAGAAAAGCTCATATATGCACATGTTCTTATATTATTGTTCTGTTGTGACAAGAATTATTGTTATATTGTTATATTATTCTTATATTATTGTTTTGTTGTGACAAGAATCAGAAGCCAATTCAGTGAAAAAGAAATTGAAAAACTAGCATTGTTAGCCGTTCGTGGTGGCTCACGCCTGTAATACCAGCACTCGGGAGGCAGAGACAGGCGGATCGTTGTGAGTTCGAGACCAGCCTGGGCTACAAAGTGAGCTCAAGACCAGCCTGAACGGCATAGTGAGACCCTGTCTCAAAAACACCAGGGCTGGGGATCTAGCTCAGTGGTCTAAGTGCCTGCCTGGCAAGCACAAGGTCGTGAGTTCAGTCCCTGGTGCCGCAAAAAAAACAAAAAACAAAAAAAATACTAGCATTGTTCATGCACTAGAAAACGATTTAAATAAACCAAGTAGTTACTTGTATCAACGTGAATAAATCCCAGAAATAATAGTGATATCACAGAGCTATAGAGTATTTTTAAGAAACTCAAACTAATAGTGTATAGTAATCTTACAGTTTTGGTTGGTGTTTTCATAATGAAATGATTAACTTTGTGCATCTTTTCATATGCATGTATGCCATCAGTATATATTCTTTGGTGAAGTGTTTGTGCTTATCTTTTATTCATTTTTAAAGCAAGTTTTTATTTTTTGAGGGTTTTGTATTCTAGTTACAATTTGTCAGGTGTATGATACATAATTTGTGGCTTGTCTATTTAATTTCATAACAGTCTTTCAGAGAATAGAAATTCTTAATTTTGATGAAATTCAATTTAACATTTTTCTGTTATGGATGTTTTTAATATTGTGTATAAATTTTGTCTAAAGGTTACAAAGATTGCCTATTAAGTTTTCTTTTAGTAGTTTTATAATTTGAAACTTTTCACCTTTACATTTATACAATAATCTGTTCTGAATTAACTTAAATATCAGTGTAGATTGAAATTTGTAGTTTTACAATTTGGTATTTAATTGTTTCACCATCATTATTGAAAAGATTGTTCTTTTTCTACTGAATTGCTTCTGAACCTTTGTCAAAAAATCAGTTGACCACTTATTTATGGATCTGTTTCTGGAATGTATTCTGCTTCCTTTGTCTTTATGCCAGTGCTATGCTTTTTAATTGTTGTAATTGTTGGTTGACTTGAATTGTTGGTTAGTATAAGTACTAACATTGCCATATGAAATCATTTCGTATAATTTGCTGTATATCTCATAACAGCTTGTAAGTTTCTAAAATAAGTGATACTTTTTAATTGAGATTGCATGGAGTATAGCTTTATTTTAGAAGAATTGGAGCTTTTTAGGTTGTAATGTTAGTACAAACAGTAATTTTTAAATTTATATTTACAGTTTAAATTAGTTAATATATGGAAATACAGTTGATTTTTATATGTTCACCTTATGTCCTGCACTCTAACTAAACTTATTTTTTAAATCGAATAGCTTTTTTTGGTAGATTCCACCAGATTTTCTGTATAGACTTATTATATTACCTATGCATAAAGACAGTTTACTTACTCCTTGGTAGTACACACACCTTTTATTTTGTTTTTTCCTCATTGTCCTGGCCAGATGTCCAGTATGTTGTTGAATGGAAGTAGAGAGAGCAAACTCCTTTTGTTATTCTTTATCCTAAAAATAAAGCATTTAGTTTTTCACTATTAGGCTAACTATAGGTTTTTTATAAATACTCTTTTTAAGACTGAGGAAATTTCTTTCATTCTAGTTTATTGAAGTGTCTTTATAAGGATTGGGTGTGGATTCTCTCAAGTGCTTTCTTTTTATCCTTTTAAGAGGGTAAATCATACTGACTGATTTTCAATGTTAGCCTGATGTTCCTTTAATAAACAAACCCCAGTTGGTTATCACTTGGCCATTGTCCTATTGTCACATTTGTATGTGGTTAAGTTTGCCTAGTGTTTGTTAAGAATTTTTCATCCTCATTCATGAGAAATAATTGGGATGTGTGTGTGTGTGTGTGTATATATATTTCTTTTTTGTTTGTTTGTTTTTGTTCTGGGGATCGAACTCACAATCTCATGCTTGCCAAGCAGGTGGCATGCTTATGCCACTGAGCTAAATCCCTGGCTTATTTTTTTCTTTAAATGTCTTTGTCTTGTTTTGGTATCAGGGTAATATTGACCTTCCCCCTTTTAATTTTCTGGAAAAGATGATGTAAGGTTGGTATTCTTTCCTTCTTAAATGTTTGGTATAATTCACTAGTGAAGTCATTTGCACCTGCAGCTTTCTTTGTAAGGTTTTTAACTGTAAATCTAATTTCTTTAATATATATAGAACTGTTCAGTTATTCATAGCATAAGTTCACCCTAAGTGAACTTCAGTATTTTTGTTTTTTAAAGATTTTTATGGTTCACTTAAGTGTTGAATTTGTTGGAATAAAGTTTTTGATGATATTTTCTTACTGTTCTTTTTGGTATTTGTGGAAACTAGTAATATGAATTCTTTCATTCCTGGTAACAGTAAGTTTTTTCCTGATCAATCTGGCAAGAGGCTTATTAGTTTTGTTACTTTCTCCAAGAGCCAGCTTTTGGTTTCATTAATTTTTCTCTAATGGTTTTCTATTTTGTGTTTCACTGATTGCACTCTTTATTGTTTCTTTTCTTTTGCTTAGTTGAGTTAAATTTGCCCTTCTTTAGCTCGTTTTTTAAAGTGGGATGATTAATTTCAGACTTTTGCTAATATGGACATCTAGTCATAAATTTCTTCCTAAATACTACTGTAGCTGCATCCTGAAGATTGTAGTATATTGTATTTTAAGTCAGTTCAAAATAGTTTCTTTTTGATTTCTTTTTGGCTCAAAGGTGATTTAGAAGTTATTTTGTCACCAAATATTTGGGGTCTTTTTAGATATCTATTATACCTAAAATTGGTTTCAGATTTGATTACATTTTGGTTGGAAAACATACTTTGTGTGATGTGGATACTTTTTAAATTTATTGAGATACCTTTTATGCCAGAATATGGTTCATCTTAATAAATATTTCATGTATACTTGAGAAGAATATACATTGTATTGGGTGGTATTGGATAAAGTACTATGGTCTATAAATGTCAGGTCCACTTGGCTATGTTGCTTAAGTATTCTATATCTTTATCAGTTTTGTGTCTACTCCTATTCATGGATTTTTGGGAATAAACAGAAGTAGGGTGAGATACTGAATTTAGTTTTTTGGCTTGTGAAGGTTAGTATGTTTATGATGGGGCTGTAAGTTGTAAGTCTTGCTGCCAGATGCCTTAAACTACTGGTGGTGCATGCATGACTCTCCCATTGGGTGGCTTTTTATTAATTTTATTAGTAAAAAGACCAATAGAAGTGATTAAATCTGTTTGTATCATCAGTACTGATGAGTTGGTCATTCATTTACTACCGGCAGTTTAAGCCTGCAGGAATGTGTCAGGGGTACCTGTTGGGCGTCAGTGAGCAAAGGAAGAGGATGAGCTTGTGATAGAAAGACTGATGAGGGAATGAAAGCTGGGTAGTTATTAAGAAGACCAAGAAGAGAATTAAAGAGTGGCAAGATTTAAATGGAACTTCTGATAAACTTCCAACTTTATACATTAGGGTTGCACTGTTACATTAGGGTTGAGCATGTGCAGTTTGAAAATCTGAAATCCAAAATACTTCAAAATCTGAAATGTTTTGAGCACCAGTGTGATGGCACAGTGGAAAATTTGACACTTTACAGGTGTACACACAAAAATTGATGAAGTTACCCTCAGGCTACCTATATAAGGTATATATAAAACATAAATGAATTTTTATGTTTAGATTTCCATCTGTCCCATCTCTTGGATATCTCATTGTGTATATACAAATACTTAAAAAAAAAATCCCAAATACTTCTTGTCCCAGGCATTTCAGATAAAGGGTGCCCAGCCTACAAGATGCACTACCCTGAGAGGTCATATTGAATGGAGACCATAGATAGATTTGACAAGGCAAAATCAATCAAATAATGTAGAAAGCAGTTATAAGAAGGCAAGACTAATTTTCCTGTTTTTATGTGGGGTTTAATTTTCTCAGCATGACTATTAACAATTCTTTTACCAAATAGTTTTATAAGCAACAGTACTATCAAAATGAGTATTATGAGCTTACTGTGTGTCAAATACTATTGAAAGACATTACATTTTTTATATTTTACTCTAACCACAAGAAAGTAAATACTGATAATATTCTTTCTCCCTACCTTACAAATGAAGAAATTGAAGGCTAATGAGGTTAAATAAGATCTTAAAGGTTTGCTCAACCAGGAAATGATGAAGTAACAATTTGATCATATGGTATTTTATAGTGCATGTATTAATTGATTTTGTGTCTTGACTCTATAGTAAAATAAAAAATACTTTTGTTCTGTGTTTTACTTGAATAGCCTTTATTCAATCAGTGGCTGTCAAACCACTTTGACCATGACCCAGAACAAGATAGCCCAGTGTGTACATATGAATGTATATATATGTATGTGGGGGTATGTGTGTACATTTCTTGAAACTGTAGTTGAATTTTACTAATGGATTACAATCCGTGTTAAAGAACATTGCTGTGTGTCAGATTTACAGACCAATATGAAGCAGGGGAGGTGGAATGTGAGTTATTTTCATACATGTAATACAATGTCTGATATGAAATTGATTGCAAAATGTTGACTTTTTTTAAAGGTAAACTTGAGTGATTTTATTTGTTTTGTTTGGTTTTAAAGCTCTCTGATCCTTCTGATTTACCAAGGAATGCCTTTAGAATTTTTACCATTCTTGTGGAATTTTTATGTATTGAACATATTGATTATGCTTTGGAAACAGGACTTGCTGGTAAGTATATTTGTGTTAAACTTGCTATTAAAGTCCTTTGATTCTGCTTGTTTAAATTATATATACAATGTTGTTTCATGTGTCATTATCTTTGTATGTTGAATTCAGTTGAGCTTCTGTAATGCAAGGATTTGCCAACTGCTGAAAACTATATAGACAGGGGTTCTCTTATACTGTTTACATACAGTGAGGTAAGGTAGTGAGCTACGTATGTCTCTAGTGTGTCACAGAGTATATGACAATGCTGAAAGTTATAAAATGTCAGGAGCAGAAATGAAGGTGAGAACCTTTCTAGTTGGAAATTAAGAAAGTAAGTTTTAGAAAGAACCTTCAAATATAAGTCTGAGAAGACATAAATTTTTACTATATTAAAAGTTTTTCTTTTTCTCTTGATATTTTGGACTTCCTATTTATATTAATACTATAATAATCTCTTCTCTGAGTTCTACCCTTGTTAATCTAGTTGCCCACTTGATCTCAACAGTTGTACAGTGAGCACCTCAAATTTAAAATATCCAAAACAAAACTTTCTTTCTCCTACACTTGTTGCTTTCCCATATCTTCAAAAGGCTTTGCCATTTCCCTGAGGCTCCAACCCCAAATCCAGGAGTTGCCTTAATCTTCCTTTTTATCAGCCTGTGTAGCTCGTTCGTTAACAAATCCTCCAGTGTAGTTGCATGGTAAGTAAAGTTGATCTGCTTTTCTCTGTCTCCATTGGTGCACCCCAGTTTAAACATTGTCATCTTGTAACTGGTTAAACACTCCAATAAAACCTTGTCATCTCATGTCCATTCTTGCCTTTCCAAGTTACTGACTTCATACAGTGTCATTTAATTATCATTTCCTTGTTGGAGAGCCTTTAGTAGCTTACTACTCTTAGAGAGAAACCAACTCTTTAGAGACACGATCTGCATCTTTTTATATTCAGCTGTATCTCATACTGCGTTTCACCACCCTGCTCCAGTGACTCTGGTCTTCATTCTTTCTCCTCATTTAGACTTTCTGTACTTGGTGTTCTCTACCCCCTTTTCCTCAGTTTGAGATCTCAGCCTGCATTGCAATCTTTTGATCTTAAGTGAGATGCCACCTTCTCAGAGAGGCCTTTGCTGGTTATCCTGGCTGAAGTAGCATTCCTCTCTCAGCTCACTTACTGAATTAACTTTAATATCACAATGAAACATTTTTACTTGTTCATATCTGCATCCACTTAGCAGAGTTCACTCATCTAATACTTATTACATGCCTATTCCTGGACACATGGATTTTGCATTCTTGTGGAAATAATAGGTAAATGATTAGGAAGTGCAATGGAGAAAAATAAGACTGAGTAAGGGGCAGGAGATGAGGTGGAAGATTCAGAAACAAAAAGCTTAAGACCTTTTTGAGGAGACAGGAACCAGAGAGCTAAATCGAGATGATAGAGTAAACCTAATAGTTAAAATAAGGGTATTCTAGGTAAAACAATAGAATGTAAGCTCTTATGGAAGGAATAGTATTTATTCAGTGCTGTACTGTACCATCTAGAAAGCACATAGATGTTCAGATAATCTTTATTTGCTATATAAAATACCATTCTATAAAGTTTCTAATGATGAATCAAAATTAGCCATAATTCACTTTGGCTTAACTTTAGTTTATTGTTCCATTTTTATTCACTTTGCTGCTCTCCTGATGTGGATAAACATTTTTGACTTAATATTGCCAACCCTTGACATCAAGTATTTAACATTTGCCATTTGCAGATGACTTAATGTGGTAATATGTACTGGGATAGTAATACCTCAAAGATTAAAGAAGATGAATTTTAATCTGTCTGGTATGAAGGATTTGTGATTTAGCTAGTACAGAAACTTAGAATATTCAATTTAATGTCAGTATTCTCAATCAGTAGGGCTTAAGAAATTTCCTTGTAGGATGTAAAGGTTAATATTTTCCACACAGTTAGTTAGTACTTACTGCCATTATTTCTAATGTTTGCATAAAATTCTGTCAAGCACATAGAATGTGATAACATGCTATTATTAGATATCTTGCATCTTTTCAGGCTTTTAGTAATAATAACTATGCTATTACTAATATTGTAGAATTTAAATATTTTCCTTATTTTGAATTATTTTCTTTAGATAAATGTCAGAAGCGAAATAAAATACCAGAATTTCACCCAGAAGTGAGATTACCAGATCAAAGCTTGTTCGTTTCAAAATTTTGATAACACAATTTTTCATTTCGGAGTAAACTTTCCCTAAAAGGTTTTTCTCTACCAATTTATACTGCTGCTGCCATCTGCCTATACCAGTTTTTCTGTATATGGTAATTCCTTAAAAGCTTTAATGATTTAGTGGTTAAAAACATACAGCAGCTTGGCATGGTAAGTCACATCTGTAATCCAAGCACTCAGGATGCTGAGGCAGAAGGATCGCCACAAGTTTGAGGCCTGCCTGGCTTACAAAATGAGTTGAAGGCTAGCCTGAACTGCATAGCAAGACCCTGTGTCAAAAAGAGAAAACAAAACAAACCACATATAGCAATATTGCCTTCATTTTTATGTCTTATAACAAGGATTAGCATCTGTATGTGTACTGATTTTTTTCTCTGGCAAGTTTATGTTAGAGTTGATTTTGTCTTTTTGTAGAGATTAACACCTTTATTTTCCATTTTTTTGTTTTGTTTTTTGAGGCTAGGTCTTCCTGTGTAGTCCAGGCTGGCCTTGAACTCACTATATATATAGCCCAGACTGGCCTTGAGCTTGCAGCAGCCCTCCGGTGTCAGCTTTCCAAGTACTGAGATTACAGGTGTGTGCCACCACACCTGGCTGTTTTCTGTTTTTATAACTGGAAAAATTATTATCCTATAAGTATTTTTCCTAGTGTTCCCATTCCCCATCGTTGTGCTGGGTTTGAACCCAGATCCTCATGCATGCTAGGCAAGTTCTCTGCCACTGAGCTACATCCCCAATCCTTTTAATCTCTTATAAAAGTCTCTTACTTTTGGTATCAATCTCTTACACTAAAAGGGACCAGAAAGTTCATCCATTATCCTTTATATAAAGGAAGAAACTGAAATCCAGAGAGGTCAGTAGACTTTTGGGTGTAAACATGTGGAGTGGCTTGATCACCATGTTAATACCTGTAATTCATTTTGAGATAGTGAGGAGATTTTTAAGTATTTTTGAGGAAATCATGCAGTGAGTGAAATGTACATGTGTAGGCACATTTCTTTTCTATTAAAGCAGTGTATAAACTCTTAAACTAGGAAGACTTATAAGAAAAATGGTAGAAATATATTTATGGCACATGTGAATCATTGGGCACCAGGGAGATGGGATGGTGAAGAAGATAGAATACAGATGATTTGTTATTTAAGTTTTTGGCTTATTTATGCAAATCATGAAGTTGGTGAAAAATTTAGACATGAAAATAAGTTCAGGTGAATCTGTTAAACTACTAAAAAACTTAATTATCCCGTCTGCATAATTCATTGCTGGCTTATTGAAATAGAAGTTACTTTTATTCATATTCATTATATAAAACCACATTCTTTTTCTGTAGCCCAAGGTTAATTTCTCTAAGGATGACTCTCATTTATCTACAACTTTCAATTTTAGGAATTCCTTCCTCAGATTCTAGGAATGCAAATCTCTATTTTTTGGATGTTGTGCAGCAGGCCAATACTATTTTTCATCTTTTTGACAAGCAGTTTAATGATCACCTCATGCCACTAATAAGGTTAGTTAAATTTTCATATTGGTTTTCATGTCGGCATTATATATTTTTCTTAAATTTTAGGAATAATACATGTTTATGAAAACATCAAATAGCACAGGAAGTTTGAAACTAAATTCTTTTTTTCTTCATGGTTGCATTCCTGTTTTCTTTTCTTACTGTGATGTTAATTTTGGTGTATGTGGAAAGATAATCTGTTATAATCTTAAGTTTATTTTTTTTTTATTTTTTTGGTGCTGGGGATCGAACTCACGACCTCATGTTTGCCAGGCAGGCACTAATGCCACTGAGCTAAATCCCCAGCCCCTTATAATCCTAGCTTTAAATCTGATGTGAAAGAGGCATGAGATTAAGACACGTTTTGATAGGGGCCCGGGATTTAGCTCAGTGGCATGAGCGCCCACCTGGCAATTGTGAGGTCATGAGTTTGATCCCCAGCACAAAAAAAAAAAAAAAAAAAATTTTTTTTTGATTAGGCTAATGGATTTGGATTTATATCTTCATATCAATTTCTATTAGCTTTTAAAGCAAATGAGAAGTAAGGTGGTGAATATGTCTTTAGCACAGTTACTTACCAAAAAAATACTCATATACGATATAAAACTTTGGACTTTTTGTTACAAACATTGGAATGATGAGAGTAGTCCAGATACTGTCTATAAAGATCATTCGTGATTTCTGAAGCACACTTTGAAATAAAATTTACCTTATGAAAAGATGTTATGCTGCATAGCAGAGTATTCATAGTTTATTTAGGGTTGCTTAGATGTTGGTACATATTTACAAATAAATTTAACATAGTTGATATGAAAAATTTTCACAATTATACTCCTAACGTGGTTTTTGTTCCCTTTCAATATAAATAGCTCTTCTCCTAAGTTATCCGAATGCCTTCAGAAGAAGAAAGAAATTATTGAACAAATGGAGATGAAATTGGATACTGGCATTGATAGGCAAGTTGCTGGATTTTTCCTCTTGCTTTTTCTTAAATTGCAGAAGGGCTGTCATAGCAGCCTAAAAATAGTTTTTAGAAGTGTCTTAATTCTAAGTTGTTACAGCATTTTATATATAATGAAACTGTACATTGTATGTTTTTTACGTAGTATTTTTGCCCATTTGAAAATGTTACTTTTATTAATCGCTCATTTTTTTATTTTTGAAAGGCACTGTGTTTAGCTGTACTTTTAAACTTACCCTTTTTTTGTAAACCCCTTACTGTACCCCATATATTCACAAACGACAGTACTTAAAAAATGGTGTATAATATAATTGTATTACATTTAGAAATTATGAGATTATTTTAATTTATTTTTTATTTTGTTAGTAAACATTTGCAGTTCATGCAGTTAACAGTTCTTTTGTGGAGTGGGTACATGTACATAAAACACAGCTCATTTGTTTTTGTTTTTTAAGACACTTTCCCCTCCCTCCCTCCGATTCCCCTATCCCATTTTCTCATTCTTGTTCATTTTGTCTTAGCTCATGTTTATGTCATACAATGTTCACTTAATAGAGGTTGTTAAGTTCCTGTCCATGATATACCTTTATTCTGCTCATTTCTCCTTCCCCTCCTCACCCCTTGTGCTTTCCCCCTTGGACCAGTTCCCTATTGCAAGAGATTCATCATCTTGTCCCCTTCCATCTATCCTTATTATTCTGTGTTTGTACTTTGCCTTACTCAAATGAAAGATATACTATATGGTATTTAAGCTTGTGTGTCTGATTTATTTCATCCAACATTATATATTCCAGGTGCATCCATTTTCCTACAAATGCCTCAAATCTGTCAAATATTTATAGCAGAGTAGTATTCCATTATATATAGATACCACTTTTTTTTTTTAATCTAATCACCTATTGATAGGTGCACAGGCTGTTGCCAGTATTTAGCTGTTACTTGTTGTGCTGCTATAAACATTGGTGTGCATGTATCCTGTAATATGCAGTCTCAAGCTCTTTGGGGAAGATACTGAACAGGGATAGCTGAGTCATATGAAATTTCTAATTTCAGTTCTTTGAGAAATCTCCATAATGATTGTACTAGTTTACATTCCCACCAACAATGAAGAAGGGTTCTTTTTTCACCACAGCCTCGCCAACCTTTGTTATTGCTTGATTTCTTAATGATTGCCCTTTTTTCTGGAGTAAGGTGTAATCTTTGCGTTGTTTTAGTTTGCATTTCTCGTAACAGCCAGAGATGTTGAATAATTTTTTGTATATTTGTTGACCATTTGTTTCTTTCTGTGTGAAGTGTCTGTTCATTTCTCTTGCCCATTTCTTGAGTGGGTCTTTAATTTTAGGTGGTTTAAGTTTTTTGAGTTCTTTGTGTGTTCTAGATACTAGCCATCTGAGGAGTAGCTGATACAATCTTTTCCCATTCTATAGGTTGTCTCTTAATTCTACTGATGAATTTTTTTGCTGTACAGAAATTGTCTGTTATAATTCCATTTGTTCATTCTTGCTGTTATTTCTTGTGCAGTTGAGGTTCTGTTTAGAAAATTCTTTCCTATACCTATGTTTTCAAGTGTTTTACCTGTTTTTATCTTCCAGTAGGTTTTTTGTTTCTGTTTTAATGTTTAAATCTTCTGCATACAGATAACCAGTTTTCCCAGCACCACTTGTTGAATAGGCTATTGTCATGGCTTGCATCTAGATGTCCTCCCAAAGCCTCATGCAGTCATAGGGCTTTTTGGAGGTGACTGGATCTGGGGTTTGTGATGCTAAGATCAAGAATGTGGTGCTTGGATTAAGGCTGTGCTACCCACCATAAAGGTGGATAGCCTGGATGGGATATGCTCGACAGAAAGGAAGTTGCTGCTTGTTGCTTCCTGGCTCTTCATTGCTTTGATACCTTCTGCCTGCCAAGAACTGTTTTCTCCTCTGTGATGCCCCTCTGCTATGCTACCCTGCTTTGGAGCAAGCCAACTGTGTACTGAAACCTCTACACAATGTGAGCTAAATAAAACTTTCTTCCTTTAACTCTAGGTGTCGAGTATTTTGTCTCCGAAATGAGAAAAGTAACTAAAACAACTATCTTACCTCCAACGTGTGCTTTTGTCCACTTTGCCAAAGATTAAATAGCTGAATGTGGTTGGGGGAGTTTCTGTATCCTTAAATCTGTTCCATTGATCCTTGTATCTGTTTTTGTTCTAGTAGCTTGCTGTTTTTGTCAATATTGCTTTTTAATATAGCCTCATCAGATATTGGTATGTCTCCTGCTTTGCTTTTGTTGCCTAAAATTGATTTTGCTATTTTGGGTCTCTTCTGGTTCCATAAAATTATGATTGTTTTTTCTAGATTAAGTACCCTGCTGGTTTTTTTTTGTTGTTGTTCAGGAGATAGAACTCACGACCTTGTGCTTACCATGCACGTGCTTGAGCTGCTGAGCTAAAATCCCCAGCCCCCTACTGTTGGTATTTTGATTGAGACTGAATTGAATCTATATAGTAGTTTGTGATGTGTAACCATTTTGACAATATTGATTCTGCTTATCCAGGAATAGGGACCATCTTTCCATTTTCCAATGTCCTCTTCAGTCTCCTTTTTCAAAGACCTTTGTAGAGATCTTTAACTTACAGGGTTGGGTTAATTCTTAGGTA
Source organism: Cuniculus paca (assembly GCA_004365215.1). NCBI lineage: Eukaryota > Metazoa > Chordata > Mammalia > Rodentia > Cuniculidae > Cuniculus > Cuniculus paca. Next base: position 15,059 of record RJWT010020116.1, read on the forward strand.
TTTAATTTTTCTTAAAGCTACTGTGAATGGTATTATTTTCATAATATCCTTCTCATCTCATTCATTGTTGGTGCACACAAATGCTGATGATTGCTGTGTGTTGGTCTTGTATTCCTGCTACATTGCTGAAGTTTGTTATTAATTCTAAAGTGTTTTTTGGTGGAGTTCTTTGGGTCTTTTATATAGAGTATTGTGTCATCTGCAAATAATGATAATTTGAGTTCTTCCTTTCTTATATGCATCCCTTTTATTTTTTTTCTCTTGCCTAATTCCTCTGGCTAATATTTCAAGTACTGTCTTGAATAGAAGAGATGAGAGTGGACATCCTTGTCTTATTCCTGATTTTAGGGGGAATGTTTTTAGTTTTTCCCTATTTAGTATGATGCTGGCTATTGGTTTGTCATATATAACTTTTATCATATTCAGGTATGATCCTTTTATACCTGTTTGCTTCAGGGTTTATATCATGAAGGGATGTTGGATTTTGTTAAAAGCCTTTTCTGCATCTACTGAAATGATCATGTGGTTTTTGATCTTCTGTTTATGTGATGTATTACATCACTGACTTGTAGGTTAAACCATCCTCACATCTCTGGAATGAAATTGTACTTGATCATGATGTATGATCTTTTTGATAATTGCTGCATTCTCTTTGCTAATATATTGTTGAGGATTTTTGTGTCTGTGTTCATTAAGGAGACTGGCTTATAGTTTTCTTTTTTTGTTGGGTCTTTTTCCAGTTTTGAGATCAGGGCAATACTGGCTTCCATAAATGAGTTTGTGAGCACTCCATCCCTTCAGTTTCTTTGAGGAGCTTGAGGAGTATTGGTGATATGACAAGATTTTGTAGAATTCAGCAGTAAATCCATCAGGTCCTGGCTTTTTTTTAGTTGGTAGATGCTTTATTACTGTGTCAAGTTCATTACTCATTATTGGGTTGTAAACATAATTATGTCTTCTTGCATTAGTTTTACTAGTTTCTGTCTAAGAATCTGTCTTTTTCTTCAAAATTTGCTAATTTGTTGGAATGCAATTTTTTGGAGTATTTACTATCTCCTGGAATTCCACAGTGTATCTGGTGATTTTATTTTTTTTATTTCTAATTGCATTTATGTGAGTCTTGTCTTGATTTTTCTTTGTAAGTCTGGCTAGGAGCATGTCTATTTTACTAGTTTCAAAGAACCAGCTTTTTGATTCATTATTCTTTTTCCATTTTTAAAAATTATTATTAGGTTTCATTGATTTCTACTCTCATGTGTATAATTTCCCTCCTTAATTTGGGTTTGGGGCTGGTTTGTTGGTATTGCTCAAGTATCTTAAGATTTCTTACAAGGTTATAAAGTTTTCTGTGAGCTTGCTCTGTTTTCCTAATGTGAGCATTGATTGCAATGAATTTTTAAATTTCTTTGATTTTTTTTCTGTGACTCATTGGTTGTTTAGGAGTATATTGTTAATTTTTTAGGAACTTCTGGCTTTTCTGAAATTTCTTCTGTCATTGATTTCTATTCTCATTGCACAGTGATCCAATAGCATGCATGGGGTGATTTCTGTTCTTTTATATTTACTTCAGCAGGCTTTGTGGCTTCAGCAGGCTCTATTTTGGAAAAAGTACCATGTACTGCTGAAAAGAATGTATGTTTTCTTATAGAGGAGTGGAATACTGTATATACCCACTAAGTCTACCAAGTTCAAGGTTGTGGTTCAGCTCTGGAATTTTTTCTTTTTGGCTTTTTATTTAATTTATCTATCTCTTTGAAAACATGGGGTGTTAAAAATCCCCTACTGTGATTGTATTAGTGTTTGTTTGGTCTTTTAATTTCAACAGTTTTTGTTTTATTAAGATAGGTGCTCCAGTACTCAGTGCTTATATGTTTATCACTGTTACCACTTTTGGTTTGTTTCCTTAACTAGCACATAGTAAACTTTTTGTCTCTTCTAATCAGTTTTAGCTTGAAGTTTTCCAAGACTGATATTAGAATGGTACTTCTGTTTGTTTTGGGGGTCCTGGTGCATAAAATGTTGTTTTCCATCCTTTAACTTTTAGTCTATGAATCTTTTTAGATTAGATGAGTTTCTTGAGTGCAACAGATTGTTGGATTCTGTTTTTTGATCCGTACTGCCAATCTACAGCTTTTGATTGGAGACTTGAGGCTGTTAACATGAAAGATATTACTGAGCTGTGTTGATTACTTACTGTCATTGCCTTAGTATTTTTGGTGAATCATGTGTTTTTCTTTTCCAGATGTTTTATGTTGCTGTTTGTCCATTGACCTCACTAGTTTCCTTTGTGCTTTTAGCTGTGTTTGATTCATTGTTTCTGTCAAGAATATTCTTGAGTATTTTCTCTAGAGCTGGGTTAGCACTTATATGTCTTTTGACTTGGTCTTTTTCATGGAAATATCTTATTTCTCCATCTATTTTGAAGTGTACCTTTGCTAGGTAAGTTAATCTAGGTTGGAAGTTATTTGCTCTTAGGGCTTGAAATACTTCAAATCCGAGCTCTTGTGGACTTCAGGGTTTGTGTTGAGAAGTCTGCTGTGGTTCTAATTGGTTTACCTCTATATATGACTTTTTGTTTTTCTCTGGCTGCTTTTAAAAATCTGGTTTTAGTCTGAATATTTGGTAATTTAATAAGGAAATGCCTTGGTGAGCATCTTTTTTTCATCTTAATTGTTGGGTGCTTTATAAGCTCTTTTCTTACATTTGTTCTCTTTTCTTACATTCAGGAAGTTTTCTTGTATGATTTCTGTAAGCATGTTAGTGAATCCATCTGTGCTATCTTCTAGTTTTTCTCTGACTCCAGTTAGCCTTGGATTGGTCTTCTTGTCATCATCTAGTAGCTACTACATAGTCTTCTCTTGTTGTCTTATTTTCTCTTTAGCCTTCTTTGAGCTCTTTATTGTACTTTGCTATTTTGTCCTCAGTATCATACATTCTATCTTCACATTGGTCATTTCTGCCATGTGTGAATTCTATATGTTTTTTTATTTTTGTGTGACGTCTTTTTGAGGATTATAATCTGTTGTTCAAATTTTCCCTCTTTTGGTTAGGT